>CM076689.1:51186996-51284496 GCA_038501925.1 Xenopus petersii
CCAACTTTGAAGCAGCCGGCTCGAAGGGAACCGCTACCAGCCGCATCCACACTGACATTGAATTACACGCTAATTTTACAGTGATACCAGGTAAGCGCATTATCGGCGAAATCTCCAAACGTATTGTGAGGTACTACACTATTCTGCACTCTTAACCTAACAGGCACACGAACGATCGGTAACAGATCCGACAAACCTTTATTTTCTGCGATACGATCTCTTCCTAAGTGTGAGTAGAATTGCTATTCAACAGCAGCCTTGCATACAAAGGATATTACACCATAGAGGCTTTGTCTATCTTGTTCCTATATTATTTCCCCGTGTATCTCCAGCACACCTCCATCACCCCTATGAACTTTTTTGAAACGTGGATAAGTGGATCCATTGACTGAATATTGGTGCAGCTCATCTCCCCTGTCACATTTGGACTGTTAGGGAATAATCCAAAGACCGGAGATCACCGAGGTAAAAGGAATAATCCAAGTTTATTATTTATATAATAAACATACACGAGCTCCGTGGGTTCTGATACACAAGTAGGTCAGAACTGAGATACAAAAGATTGACCACACATTATATACCCTCTGGTGGGGAACTTCATGGGAATGGTATGTGAAAGGAGTACGGAAGGGAGTATAGGGAGTGAGGAGGAGTACAAGTCAGTGTGATTAGCTAGTTATGTGAAAATAAAGGGAGTACCACTATGTGCAAGCTTCAAAGATATTGCACCTTGTTACTGAGAACAAAAACATAACAGTAATACGAACCTTCTCACAGATGTTACACATAACCTTGAACAGTTTCTAGAAGGGCCTCATGGGCACCTAGAAACTGTTCACTCCATTAAGGGGGCCAAGCAAGGCCTGCAAGACTTTTCCCCTACAGGACTAAGCGCAGTTTTTACCTCATTATTAATTGATGTAACCTGTGATGTTGAGCCATGAAACCATTTTGTTCTCCCTTTGAGTAAAGTAGAAGAAAAGACAAGTAAACAATCTCACCATAATAGTGATCTATGCAGACTCGTTGGGTAAGGACAGTATCAATGGCCTAATGAGGTCCTTGACCAACCAGTCAAACCTCCCTGCTTAGATACCTGGTTTATCTCTGGCAATATAGTGGTCAGGCAAGCGATTTATTGGTCCCATACAAAGGCAGATTCTTGGTCTGGAAAGGGTGAGTTGTCAGCTAATGTTGATTGGTGTATATTTTGAGTATCATTTGTTTAAAAACAAATGGTAGATAGCAACAATGCAAATTAGGGGAAATTCATGGGATAGTCTGAAAGTCAGTTAGGGTAAGTTTTGGAGGGCATGTCTATTTGCTCTCTTCAAGTTTAATTCGAAGGTCATTTAGATTGATATTTGGATTTAACTTGCATTTAGGTATTCTTGGAATTGTGGCTAATGGTGAAAATTTCTCATATACTCATAATCTTGGTTAACCCCTGACCACATGTTGAATCTTACAGGCAGTCTTGAACAAAACAGTCTGAAGAACACTGGAATAATGTATCTATACATGTCTATGCAAAAAAAAAAAACAGAAACTCAACTCACATATAGTGCTATTTTTTTCAAGTACTTTCTTTGTTATCCAAGAGTATCACCTAATTCTATAGCATCTAATCTTGAAAAACACATGTCCATTATGTTGAGTAAAGGGACAATGCATTTACTAATTAAGTAAAGATTTAAAAACTAGTAATATTCCACATGGCTTTTGCAACTGCATAAATAAAGATGAACCAATATCCAATATATTCTTGTTTATAAAGTTATTGCTTTGTAAAGTCAAGCTTGCATTTTTGCTATCTACAATTATAATAAAACATGGAGGGCAGAATTCCATTAGAGTTTGGATAAAATTTCATCATCAAGAAATTCAGCAAGATAAATAATAGTGGCTCCCTGTTGAAAATATAAAAATCAATAAGGACTCCATATATGCCCTTAATACATTTCCTGCACTGAAATTGCTCCTGAATATAATTTAAAATAATAATAAATCTTTGTTTGGTTTAATTTTGTAATAAAGCTTACCTTTTTATTAGATTTGTGTCATTAGGTTTCACAGCTTGTTATACCTCTGGACTAATTAGGGACAATTTAGTATTAAAGTGGACATAAACCTTTTCATGACAGATTCACTCCACCAAAATATCACTGAAGTAGAACAATAAATATAAAATGAACATTCCTTTAAACTGTCTCTTCCTAGCGCTCTAAAGTTGGCATCACAAAAACAAATAATAATGGCTGCTATTGCTAAATTATCTCATCATCTAACATAATGGGATTACTGTGCAATTTTTCTGAATGCTGTGCAATTTTTGTTTGCGTATATTATACAATGTCGAGAGTTTATAAGGGCTGAAATAGGGCAGCTTAGGTGTTAAGGTAATGAGAGAGAGAGAGAGGGTGTTAAGGTAACGAGAGAGAGAGAGAGGGTGTTAAGGTAGAGAGAGAGAGAGAGAGAGAGAGAGAGAGAGAGAGAGAGAGAGAGAGAGAGAGAGAGAGAGAGAGAGAGAGAGAGAGAGAGAGAGAGAGAGAGAGAGAGAGAGAGAGAGAGAGAGAGAGAGAGAGAGAGAGAGAGAGAGAGAGAGAGATGAGAGAGAGAGAGAGAGAGAGAATAATGTAAATATATTCGTTCATATATATCAAAAGGACCCTCACTCCAAAATTTGTGAAACATCAGTGTTTATTCTTCAAACTTTTGCATCCAACGTTTAGGCCCACATTAGAGCCTTTATCAAAGTTGTTGGAAGGTAGATTAACCAACAATCAATATGTATAAGTGTTGGTATTTATAAGTCAAAATATTGAATCAGCACAAACTGGATTTGAATCAAAAGTAATTTTGAATTGATCAATTTGAATCGATCAGCTAGGAAAGCACACTCTTACTTATTTTACTATCTCTGTTGATGGCATGCTCATTAACCCTGTCAACTCAGCTCACTGTCTGGGGGTAATCTTTGACTCCTCTCTCTCCTTCTCTGATCATTTTAACACGACTGTCAAAACCTGTCACTTTTTCTTATGCAATATTGCCAAAATTAGACCCTTCCTTTCACCTGCTACATCCTAGAAGCTCATGCATGCTCTCATCCTATCCCGACAGAATTATCCTCCTCTAATCCAAAAGAGTACAGGCCCCTCCCCTGCTGAAGTATCTTATAAACTCCTCCTCGTAACCTTGGTACTTTTTATTTCAATGACCCCTAATTTATTGTTTGGCTGTATAGTGCTTTGCCCTCAATGAGTACTATACAAATAAAAATAAAAATATACATACATTCTAGGAAAGTTCATTAGATCAATAATGATATTTATTGAATCCATGGGAAAAAAATATTCCAAAAACAGAATTTTCATGGTGCACTTGTGTAGCCTCCAATGACTCTGTAACAGCAGTTTTAAAACTGTAGAACTGCACTCCCTTGGGGTGCTTGGAGAAGTGCCAGGGGGCTGTGATCACTCTAAAGTCAGTTTGGGTGAGAATTGGAGAGAATTTGCTCTCCTAGATACACATGGAAACCCAACTTGAGGGCAAGATTTGGGATTGAACAGTTGTTTGCTGTCCTAGATATTTTCGAAGCAATGAGTGAATGTCGAATATATCAATGTTTTCCTTTATCTGTACTTTTTTTATGATCTAAGTGAGGCATTGACCAAAGTTTTGATCTTCAAGGGAAGCCCTGAACAAACAATGGACCTCTAATTGGGCTTAAACTGAAAAGAAAATTGGCAATCACATGTTCTGTGAAATTTTTCAGTATCAAATATAATGGCAGTGCACCATCCCCAGAGTCTAAAAAACATTATAACTGTGTGTATTTCCCAAATAACTATTCCAGACCCTTTGAAGAAAGGCTTTTGTGTGAACTTGGCCCACGCTGAACAGTCTCTGGACAATTGTGACACTAATTACTGCAAAAAGCTACTGGGAGCATGTATTTTTACTCAAAAAGCAGACAAAGATTTGCTATTTTCATGAAAACACAAAAATGGTTCTTTGTTTCAGTAGTTCTACTGTAAGGGTGAAAGTTTCTTTTTCCATGCCCATTGAATTTATTTTTTTTTGAGGATCTCTGACATGTTTTAAGTATATAATTGTATCTAATACAATTTCTTTTGGCTTTAATGAATGTCTCACGTCGGCAACTTCAGAAAGTAAGACTGGTTCATTTCTAATCATTTAAATCGTTGGGACAGCAATTTCATTTGATTTTCTGCCAGTATACCTGTCACAGCTTGACCTAAATGTTTGTTGATCTTTTATTTATGCTCGAAAAATATAAGAAATAAAAAACATAAGTGTTTTTGATATTGTATTTTGTCACCTCTATCTAAGAAGATTGAAATCCTGAGATACAATTTTCCGAAGAAATGAAATCGAATGCCCTCCCAAACCCTATGGGAAAAGAGTCTGTGTGTTTGCTCCAAATATGAAACCGTAAAGCAGGATAAGTAGAACAGACAAGCACGGTAAACATGTCACATTTCTATTTGCGCAGGTCGGAATGATATTTCGAAACATTTTAGACTTATTTTTACAGGTAAATTGTGTAGAGCAAAAAGCATTTACAGTACAGATTTAAAGTCTCATGCCATTCCACCAGGATAGACTGTAACAAAATACATTTTCAAATAAAAGTTAAGTTTGCAACACCAGTGTATTGCAAATGGTGTACCATCTAGAATGTTCTATACATACATTATCTATTTATTGGAAGAAAGAAAGACATCAGAATGGTGGACATAATGCTGTTTAGATGTTTGTTACTAAACAATGATAACCCCAGACCCCAGACAATGATGTGAGCAACTGACAAAGGCTGTACACAGAGCAGACGGTTCCTTATAGGATGAGACTCTTGACTAAATATAAAGCCAAAAATTAAATGATGATCATTTTCTATTGTTAGTGGTTTCTGAGATTTTATCAGGTTAGACTGCCAATTCCAGTGCTTGGGCTGACTGCTGTGGATATGGTGCACAGTGGAGTGGATTTTTGGATGCCAATGTTTCCTTTATGTTTCCTAAGCTTTAACTGTTAAAGGAGAATTCAACCCTTAACTAAAAAAAACCCTCCCCCCTACCCTACGTAGAAACATAAAAATGGTGCTTAGATGTTTTGCCGTAATAGCCTGCAAAGCTATTTGTAGTTTCAAAATGAAAAGGCAGTCATTGACTGGATTTTTATTCTCCTCAGCCCAATTGAACAGACAGGCAAAAAACTATTTTCCTTCCCTAAGGAATGTTCCCTAGTTATGTTACTTTGGTCTTTCCCAAACCATGACTACACAATCATAAAATGAATAACACTGTTGAAAAATAATGTAAATAGCTGAACTGGAAGCAATGATCAACTTTGGTATTTGAGGATACCAATGGTTAAAAACATAAAACCAATGAAACGTTCCAAAAATTAACTTTACATATTTTTTCATAGACTAGCATATTATTATTGAATCCAGGATATGCATTAATACAGGTCAAATATAATGAATAGCACATATAGCTAACACTGAATGAGGCCCACTAGGTTCTGTTCCTAGCCTTCAGAGGAGGAGAAGGACTTGTCAACTATTTGTTCAAACTGTTTGCAGCATTTGCATCTTGCAGTGCTATATATACTTGGCAGGCACCTTCTCCAGCTATTTTCAAAGGGTGGAGTCGTGACTTAGCTGAACCCCTGCAGAAATACACAAGAAAGGGTCTCCAGGCTGAACTAGAACACTCAGTACTTTTACGAGTCCTGGGCATTGGTGATTTTTAAACAGGAACAGTAGATTTCTACAACAAATATAAGTGGTATCACACTTCGAGATCACATGGATAATGTTCACACCACAGGTGTATGTCCGAGTGTACCAAGTTACTGATCAAAATATGTATTGAATCCCCACTTATTAGTGGCTGGATAATATTCTAGAACAGCAGACATAATGGGCAAGTGATTGGAATTTACCCCCAACTGGAAAACACTGCAGTTCAACTGTAACTCACAACAACCTCTTTAGTGTGACAGGACAGATCCAAGCAGACCCGAACAAGAGAGCAGTTGAGAGCATGAGGAGTCCACAGCCTTCTGTCTATATAAAGTGACAGTCCAGCCTATTAACAATCAGCAGTTAGTGTAACAGCACTTGAAGTATAATAAGGCAGAGAGATTGGTCAGAAGTGCACAGTACCAGGGATTTAGTGGATTTCAGAAACTAGGGGACAGAGCCGCATTTTACTCTAAGGCACAGAATCACAGTACCAAAGGATATAGATTAGACAGTCAGACAGGACTGTTTCACAAACCGAATTATGAATTACTTCTTCAGGCTAAATTGTAGCAACACCCTTCCTATAAACTACAGAGCCTGTTTGCTAAGGGGCATATTTATTATGCTGTTTAAAATGAAATTCACTGGAAAAATGGTGTAAAAAGCTTTGTAAAATAAATGGCAATTTTATCAAGGTGTGTTTTATTTTACGCCATGCGAATGCCAGATTTGCTTCCGTTATATTATATTGCTTCCAGTAGAATTCACAAAAAAAAACCCACATAAAAAATTTACGGTATATTATCCCGCTGTTTTTTTACACAGCGTAATACTTGCTACTCACTTTATGCATACCTTCCAATATAAGAAAAACTGAAAGAGGGACAAAAAGATCACACCTATTTTATGGTCACACCCCCTAATTACCACATCCATTTTACAAAATTTAACAGGTTATGAAAGTTTGAACACATTTGGGTTTTAGGGCAATATTTACATTAACATCACAGTTTTGCTAATGGAGGTGAAATTGCCCTTTAAAGGCCCCATTTAAAGGTGCAGGCTAATAAAATCCCGCCAGTGCTAGGTTACCCGCACCGGAAGGGAGCTCTATTAGCCCGCACCTTTGGTTGGGGATAACATTTTTAACCAACAGGAGCCCATTAAGCTGTTGAGACAAGTTCTCCCAAGAGGCTTGAGACTTGTTTATCTTAAATAGTTACTATTGTATGTTTCCTTATTTTAAATTGTTACAAGTGTATCTAAGGGCAGCTGCTGAGTGTTCTGGGCTCTTTTTAATTAAGTTTCATAAATGTTGTTTCTTTTTCTTGGTCAGTGCAAAAGATCAAAGACAAACTCTGGGCTTTTTAATAAAAAGCTGGGACTATGGGCTATGAATCCCATCCCATGTTGTTCTCTTTTATAGACTAGGGAACAGGAACTTCTCATGCTATATCTGGGCCAAGGTTACACTTCCTCACAGTAGGGATGATAAACTCAATCACATCCCATAGACACTATTCAGGGAAAGGCAACAGATAATGTAATCTGGCACCTTAATTTCAGAATGATTTCAAATGTACATGATAGATTGTACATAATAATTATTTTATTCTGTTCTAGGGTTCACTATAGACCACGGTTTTTTTACAATTGTTGGTAGACTGAAACGCATAGCGTACTCCTACATATTGTCAAGAGGATGCTGGAAACCGTACTCCAGCAACAGATGTGTAATGCATAAGGCCATGGCTTTAAATCTAAGACAAACAAAAAATTGGTTGCTGATGTACTGCAGTTGGACAGTTATCAGAGTTGGACAATTAGCAGGAGGGATTTGATCTTAACCTTGTGCCCTCCCTGGATGGAGATTTTGTAACCAAAAAGAGGAGTGTGAGGCAGATCTTTTCCAGGAAGAAAAAGAAGTAATCAGTGCCGCTGCAGTGCCATTATTTTCTGCACTTTTGACGTCGCATGTGTGTCATCGCCTGGAGATGAATCAGGTCTTAACGCGCCATGGAGTTCAACCTTTAAAGTTACCAGGAACTGCTTTTTGCTGCCCCTGAAAACATGTAGGGGCAGAGTCACTAAGCTCTGAATTTGCGCTAGCATCCGATTCGCTCACATTGCAACACTTTGCCAAGTATAGATTTGCCAGGAGAACGCCAATTCACTAAAATCCGAATTTGCATCCAGGGCGCTGAACGCTGGCAAGCGAAGTGAAGTTGCACTAGCGTTGCCTCATTTGCATACGGCGGTAAGTTAAAGTTCAACGGACGTAAATGTAGCAACAAATACATTACACTACACAAGCCCGGGAAACCTTAATAAAATAAAATAGAGTTGTTATATATGTTAGGAAATGTAGGGGGAAGCCGGGTACCCCAGAAAAAATGTACAATCTTTTGCAGCCTATCACCCTGAAAAAATGAAAAGTCACCAGCGTTTTTTGGGACTTAGGAGATCGTCAACAAATAGTTGAACATTTTTCTATCTACTCTAGTGCACTTCGTCTGGTCTGAGGTGGTGAAGGCAAGTCAGGCGCAAGAGGTAACGTTCAGTTAAATCTGCATCTTATTGAATTTGCATAGTTACAACCATTCGCCAGAGTGCAACTTCGCCAGGCGTAAGGGAGCGAATTACTAGAGTCAATCTCCTTCGCTAGCGAAGTTACGCCAGCGACCGTTAGTAAATTGGCGATGTAACAAAATGACGTCACGCTGGTGAATTTTCACTAACGTTAGTCACTTTGCCCTTTAGTAAATCTGCCCCTTAGGGTGTTGCCATCTTCTTCAACTTGCCTTATGACAGGAGCGCCCTTGCATTTACCAGCTGGGAATAATTGTTAGCGACTTCCAGCCCACCCATTAGGCTGGCCTTAATTAAAGGATGGTACACATTTACACTCAGGCATTGAACATGCAGGTCAGCTAATAGACTGATGCCATTACTTCTCTTTATCAGAACTTTATACTTTTGGAGTATTTGCTTCTATTTAGCAGTCCTTAGTTACACTGGGGCTGTCATTGCCTCTATATCAGCACATCCACTGGGGGTGTCAATTGCCTCTGTATATCAGCACTTCCACTGGTGGGTAACTGGTTCTGTATAATATAGTGAATAAAGTACCCCCTCTTGTAAAATATAAGGATATTATAAGTTACCGAGGAGTTTCATGACCATATAAAAACACAAGGCCGAAGGCAGGTCATGGAACTCCGAGGTAACTTCTAATATCCTCATATTTTGCAGCTGAGGGTACTTTATTTATTATAATACACACGTTTCAGTGAGTCATGTGACAGAAATTACATCAGAACTCACCATTTATAACTGATGACATCAGAACTCACCGTTTATAAGGCTTTAATTTACAGGATATTTATGACTTTTGTGTATTATAGTCATATAATTGTATGTTTGGGGGCTTTCCTTACTGTAGTTACTAGCAAAGTTAGTGCCCACAGGACAATCCTGAATGCACATGGGCCATTTAGTTTCATATTTTAAAACCTACAAGCACTACTTTTTCTAGTCCTAATAAAGACTAGTAGTAAGGCTCAAGTATACTTTTAAAAAAATAGCTTCAGTAGGCTCTTCATGGGAATGACACCAAACTGGTTTACACTATAACTCATCAAGCTCTCAGAAATAAATACCTTGAAAGTAATAGGGGACATTATAGAGTTTAACATATAGGGAAAGAGTTAAAAATCTGTGTGCATCACCACAATATGGCAGTAAATTTACATATGATTGTAGGGCTCCTGCTTTGTAGATCATTTTCATCTGTGGTGGTACACATTTTTCACTTGATCAAACTGTGCTCTAAAGTCACATTTCCATGGCTCGCGGCCATATGTGATCATGACACCAATCCCAACGCATTTCCCAGCTAGTGCTGGTTTTTAATGTGATAAATTAATCAACTCATCTCTTTATACATGCTTACTTACCCAAACCAAGAATTATTGAACTTTATACTTGCATAATCTATTGCCACAAAAAAAATTAAATATCATAAATTTTAATCAGACAGAGCTTAATTATTCACATCACATATACACAAACATCCATCCAGGTGTCCTTTTGTTGGAGCTACTGGACTGCCTGCAATAGGTAGTGCAACACCTGTTGATATATCTTGGAATGTGCTTCCATTTAATGAAGAGATAGTTGGCCATGATACAAGTCAAGCCTACAGTTGATTTACAGAAGCCACAGATCTCTGCCTATGTGTGTCTTTCTGCCTACTTTCATATTGGGAGGTAGCACACACCTTTCTGTTCTTTCCCCATAAGTTGTAGTCAGGGCTGAACTGGTAGTAAAAATCAGTTCTGGCAAAAAAAAAAAAATCAAAGCAGCCCACACATAAATGTGCGACATTGGTGGCCAGGCCCCCACAAGTTTAAAAGAAAACATTGGTGGTCCAGGCCCCCAATAAAACAAATTAAAAAAAAGAAAAAAACATTGGTCGTCAGGGCACCCCATAAAAGGTAAAAAAAACATTTATGACCAGCCCTCTCAAGTTAAAAAACCATTGGTGACCAGCTCCCCCAAGTAAAAACAAACTTTGGTGACCAGCTTCCCCCCCCCGAGAAAAAAAAACACATTGGTGGCCAGGGTCCCCCATTAAAGTAAAAAAAGTAAAAAAAAAAAAACATTGCTGGTCAGATTGATGGGCAAATGCTTTTGCCAGGCGCGAAATTAGCGGCGAATTTCCACGTTTCACCACGGGCGAATAAATTCGGAAATTTGAACAATTCTGCCCCCGGCTACAATTAAAAGCAATCCCATTGACTTTATTGTGTGTAAGTTTGTGTGTGTCAATTTGGCTGTTTTTCCGGGACAAATTCGCCCATCGCTAGTGGTCAAGGCTTCCCCCCATTAGAAGTTAAAAACAACACAGTGGGCAGGAATTTAAAAAAAAAAAAGATCACTGGTGTTCAGTGAAAACATTTGCAGGTGGTCTTCTTCGTTCTGGGCAACAGCAGCTTCTTCATTCTCTTCAGCAGCTTTGGTCCCCATTCAGCAGCTCCACTTCCCTGACCCACTTAAACCTAAATTGACCAGCCCACCGGCATTTGCCCGAATGGCCAGTCCAAGCCTGGTTGTAGCCAAACTAATTTATAATGGATACTTCTGTTTCAGTGAGCATTAAACTCAAATGACAAACCACTGCAACTATTACACAGCTTTAAATACAGGGTAAATAAGTAGTATAGTAGGTCTGATGCATTAAAAATCATTTTTATAACCATTAAAATATTTACAGCTACAACTCAGTTGGTTCGCCTTTAAGTAAACTATTAGTATGTTATAGAATGGCCAATTCTAAGCAACTATTCCATTGATTTTCAATAATTTTTATAGTTTTATAATTAGTTGTCTATTTCTTCTGACTCTTCCAGCATTCAAATGGGCGCTGACCCCATCTAAAAAGCATATTCTCTACAAAGCTACAAATGTATTGTTATTGCTACTTTTTATTTCTCATCTTTCTAGAAAGGTCCTCTCCTATTCAGATTCCAGTCTTGTATTCATTCATTGCATGGTTGCTAGGGTAATTTGGACTCTAGATACCAGATTGTTTATAATGCAAATTGAAGAGGTGCTGAATTAAAAGCTAAGTAACTCAAAAACCTTGAATAATAAAGAATTACAACCAAATGCAAATTGCCTCAGAATATCAATCTCTACATCATACTGAAAGTCAACTCAAAGGTGAACAACCCCATTCAACAGACTTAACACGTATCATTGAGAAAATAAAATCAGATTTATTTGTAAGGATCCTCTTTGCTGCCTTATTATGTGCTGTGTTCAAATTTCCAGTCAAGTTAGAATAGTGCTAAATGGCAAAATTCTTTGATTTGTTCCCCAGTATGAGAGTATAATAAAATTAACATTTAATATTCAGATTTTGCAGGCACAAAAATCTGCTCTGTGTCTCTACCCGGCCCGATGCAGTGGTTCTTGATGCAGGCACAGCAGATTACAGAGAATACAGTACTCTCTACAACAATGCACAAAGCTGAACCTGCCTGGTGCTTGGATATTCTGCTTATATCTGGGAAGGGCTTAATGGTAAGGCAATAAGTCAGCTTGGATAGGTCTTGTTCACTACTACTTGTGTGTTGACTATACAACCATATAATGATGTGTTTGTTAAATAAAATGTAAATGTTGTACCGTAGTAAGATAAAGCTTCTACTCAAGTCACAAGTACAGGGAACATAAACATCTTATTTAACTTGTCTGCTGAATTTTTCACTCATCATTGACTATGAGACTGGTAAAACAGCTACTAATACATATGTATGTAAACATGTTAAACAGGCAGGGTCATATTGCTAAAGCAATTAGATCTTATGTACAGGCAGTGTAATTAATAAACCAAGAAAACAATTGCCTAAGAGATAGAACACAATCTCTGGTGTAACAAAGGTAATTGCAGCATTTACTGGCTATGTCACATTGATATATTGCTATGTATCACAGGTCACAGTTCTGTACCCATACATTATCAAATTTAAAGGAGCAATATTTGATTTTGCCCACTCTTTAAACAACTGAAGGCACAATTGAAAATTGATTTTTTTTTTTTAATGAAAGGATTTCTGAAAATGAAGCAGATGTTTCAGTTAGTAATGGGTCAAGTAGCCAGAATGACAAGGTTAGATGTCACTGCAAGGACCTATTGATACCATTCATTACCAAAAGTGTGTGTTAGAATGATCACAGGCTTAAGCAATATAATCACAGATCCATAACATCAAGCTGCATCCCTTGCTCAAGGGCTTTTACACACATGCATTTGACATGCAGCCTTGAGTGCACCTTAATTCATGGACTTATTGGTTTATTTTTATTCTGTGGGGTTATAGCCACAAGTATTTACATCTGCATTTTAGCACAGTTGTGTTTCATTGCAAGTTTTTAACCACCTTTCATTTTAATTTAATTAGCAAGCCAATATCCCCAATGGGAGGGTAATTATTCCAAATAAGGAAAACTGGCCAAGTGTAATCAAAAATATGGACCACGTATACTGTACCTCAATGGTTGTAGCGTAGAAGTCAGTGGTTATACCGCAATTGTACAATACCTACCTGCTGTTTGACTGTTGCATTAGAGCACATATGCAGTATAGCCATATACATATAAACCAGAATTGACCACTACTCTCACACCAGTATCTACACATGCCTACATTGACCTTTGTGATGCACATGTGTATAATCCTATATACTACATAGCCTTTGTATGAGTAAAAATTGGCCTTATCCAATCCATTTGGACAAGATCTATGTCTACATCACATTACCACATTTACTGCATCTATAATTCATATATTGGTTGGGTCATACTCACCAGGGCACAGTCCCCTAAGCAATTATGAACTGCTGTGTATAAGAGTATAATACGTATCCCCAGCACAGCTGATGTACTTAATTAAGTTCTTTATATCTATACCTGACTTGGCTCCCGCCTTTAAGCCAGTCTTAGCTGTTACCTTAAGCAAACTTATGATACCCAAATGGTTTGTTTGCAAGAGTAGTCCATGCTTATAACCTGAATCAAACATTATATAAGACAAACATGACAGAGGGATACTGGAGCAGTGACTTGTGTTACCATGCTTACATACAAACCTGGAGGCTGTATAGGCACCATCTGGAAATGCCTAAAACCTTCCCACACCAAATCACTGAGCTGTTTTAACACCTACCTTCAGTTTGGTTGTCATGTTAATTGGTGTCCAAACCAGAGAAATGCATAACATGTACATTTATATTTGGTCAGCCCCAAAACCACTGAAATGTTTCAGCATATACATTCAGTTTGGTTATAATATTAACCAGTGACAGGACCAAATAAATATTTAACATGTGCATTCATATATATGGATTTTACAGACAGCCCCCAGAACCACTGATGTTTCCCCATCTACATTCAGTTTGGTTGTAATATTAAGCAGTGCCCAGACCAAGAAATGTACAACATGTACACTCATATTTGGTTATTAAAGGGCATGTAAATGCAAAAACATAAAATCCCATTTTTACTTTCTTTAATGAAAAAGAAACCTATATCCTATATACTTCAATTAAAAAATTTGTACAGTTTTTATAAGAAACCTTACTGTATGCAGTGAAATTCTCCCTTCATTTACTGCTGTGGATAGGAATTGTCAGATGGTCCCTAACTGCTGAGCAGGGAAACAATCATACTTATGAACAGCAGGGGGAGCCCCCACCTTACTTCCCAGCCAGCAGAACACAAGCAGCTTTGTTTATGACGATCCCTAAGCAGCCCAGACCACACTGAGCATGTGCACAGTCTTAGTCTTGCAAAGATGTATAACAAAGTTACACGATGGTGACCCCCTGTAGCCAACTTTGAAAGTATAAATCATTTGTTTGATTAGGCTTGTGGTGCAGTAAGTTCATGTTTATATTTAGTATACAAAACACAGCATTTCTAGCCTTATTCTATTTTAGACTTTACATGCCCTTTAAAGTCAGCTCCAGAATCACTGAAATGTTTCCACATATACATACAGTTTGGTTGTAATATTAAGCAGTTCCAGGACCCAGAGATGTACAACATGTACATTCATATTTGGTTATTACAGCTAGCTCCAAAACCCCTGAAATGTTTCCACATATACAATCAGTTTGGTTGTAATATTGTCAGGGAGCCGGGAGCTCCCTCCAGGGAGGTTGTCAGGATCAAGGAGGAAGCCCTCTTGAGGGAACAAGGTCGCGGTGTCCAAAAGGGTTAATCCAAAGAGTCGTCAGAATTCAGGCAAGAGTTCAGGGGCAGGCAGGTAGAGGCAAAAGTCCAAAGTCCAGGCAAGGGTCAAGGATAATAATCAGGGACAGGATAGTAGTAAAAGTACACAGGGAACCCAGGAAATACTTGGGGAAGATTTCCTATACTTGGGCGCCATTCTGGCATCTAAACTGGGCTTTTATTTCAAATTTGGCGCCATGTGATGTCATTGACGCCCTTGCCCCGACGTCGGCGCACTGACGTCATCGCACCGGCGCCGCTTACCCACGTGGCGGCCATGGGCGCCGCCATTTTGGGAGCGACGCCGGCAGGAGAGGACGCGCCGCCCGGAGCTCCTGGACCTGCTCCGGGCGGCGATCGCGACAGTACCCCCCCCCTCACGGGGGGCCTCAGGACCACCAGGATTTGGTTTCTGGGGAAATTTGGAGTGGAACTCCCTCACCAGACGAGGAGCATGGACATCAGAGCGTCCCTCCCAGGAACATTCTTCAGGGCCAAAGCCCTTCCACTTGATGAGGTACTGAAGAGATCCCCTGGAGATTCTGGAGTCAAGGATCTTCTCCACTTCATATTCTTGTTGACCATCCACAGAGATAGTAGGAGGAGGAGGTTGGACAACAGAAAAGCGGTTGGAGGTAGCGGGTTTCACCAAGGAGACATGAAACACATTGGGAATTCGCATCTCAGGGGGAAGCTGAAGTCTAACAGCCACAGGATTGATCACCTCCAAGATGGAAAAAGGACCTACAAACCTTGGACCCAACTTGGGAGATGGTACCTTCAGCCGAATGTTCCTGGAAGACAACCAGACTTTATCACCGACCTTGTAGGGAGGAGAGGGTCTACGTCTACGATCTGCAAACGTCTTATGAACCAGAGCACTCTTCTCCAGGTTGGACTTGGTTGCAGCCCAGATAGCAGACATGTGGGCTGCATGGTCATCAGCGGCCGGAACATCGGACAACACAAAGTCTTGTGGGAAGGCTTGAGGATGTTGGCCATACACCGACATAAATGGGGACCTTCCAGTGGAAGTGTGGCAGGCATTGTTATGAGCAAATTCCGCCCACGGGAGGAGATCAGACCAGTCATCCTGGCAGAGGGATACGTGGTTCCTCAGGAACTGTTCCAGGGCTTGGTTGACACGTTCAGCTGCCCCATTCGTCTGCGGGTGGTATGCAGATGAAAACTGAAGAACAATTCCCAGGTCTTTGCATAGGGAACGCCAGAACTTGGCGGTAAACTGGGTGCCTCTATCAGAGACGATCTCCACCGGGAAACCATGCAGGCGAAAGATGTACTGGATAAATAGTTGGGACAACTCCACCGCGGAGGGCAACTTCTTCAGAGGGACGAAATGGGCCATTTTGGAGAAACGATCAATAACAACCCAGATCACAGTGTTCCCACAGGAGGGAGGAAGTTCGACAATGAAGTCCATGGACAGGTGGGTCCAGGGACGGGAAGGAACCGGCAAGGGTTGTAGTAACCCACTGGGGCGGGAGTGGCTTGACTTAGATGTGGCACAAACATTACAAGCAGCAACAAAGTCCTTCACATCTTTGCGGATATCCGGCCACCAGACCAGGCGTCGTAAGAGTTCAAGAGTCTTAGCTGGGCCAGGATGTCCGGCTTGCCTGGAGCAATGGGTCTGTTGCAGGATAGGCAGACGCAGCTCAGGAGGTACAAATGCCATTCCAATGGGAGTATCAGAAGGAGCAGAAGACTGACCAGCCAGGATTTGGTCGGCGAACTGTGGATACAGGGAGGCAATAATCTTGACTGGAGGGATGATTGGCTCTTGTCTCTCAGGAGAGCGGTCCACCGGAGTGAAGCTACGAGACAAGGCATCGGCCTTCCGATTCTTGGAGCCTGGGCGATAAGTCAAGATAAAATTAAATCGAGAGAAGAAGAGAGCCCACCTTGCTTGTCTGGGGTTTAGCCTCTTGAGGGACTGGATGAACTCGAGATTCTTATGATCGGTGTAAATCTGAACAGGAATCAGAGAACCCTCCAGGAGGTGACGCCACTCTTCAAGGGCAAGTTTAACAGCCAAGAGTTCTCGGTTCCCGACATCGTAGTTCTGCTCTGCGGACGAGAACTTCTTGGAGAAATAAGCACAGGGGTGCAACTTCCCATCAGCGGGGTGTCTCTGAGACAGGATGGCTCCGGCTCCGACTTCAGAAGCATCAACTTCGATGCAGAAGGGTAGTTCAGGATTGGGGTGTCGGAGGACAGAAGCAGACGTGAAGGCCTCTTTCAAGGACTGAAAAGCTTCAATGGCAGATGGAGGCCACAAGCTGGGTTTACCCCCTTTCCGGATGAGGGCCAGGATAGGTGCAATGCGGGAAGAGAACCCCCGGATGAACTGCCGATAGTAGTTAGCAAATCCGATAAATCTCTGGATTGCCTTGGTACTCAGCGGGAGAGGCCACTCCTGGATGGCAGACACTTTCACGGGGTCCATCTCAAATCCCTCAGGAGAGATAATGTATCCTAGGAAGGGGATCTTGGACACCTCGAAGACGCACTTCTCCAACTTGGCGAAGAGAGAGTTCTTCCTCAGACGAGAGAGTACCTCCTTCACCTGGGAGCGATGGCTTTCTAGGTCTTTAGAAAAGATCAGGATGTTGTCCAGGTACACGACTACGAACCTTCCTAGGAGATCCCGGAACACATCGTTAACAAACTCCTGGAAGACGGCAGGGGCATTGCAAAGGCCGAAGGGCATAACGAGATATTCATAGTGCCCGTCACGAGTGTTGAAAGCCGTCTTCCATTCGTCACCCTCACGGATGCGAATGAGGTTGTACGCCCCCCGGAGATCTAACTTAGAGAATATTTTCGCCCCCTTCAGCTGGTCGAAGAGCTCTGCAATCAAGGGTAGTGGGTACCTGTTTTTTACAGTGATTTTATTCAGGCCCCGATAGTCTATACATGGCCGAAGGCCTCCGTCCTTCTTCTCCACGAAGAAGAACCCAGCCCCTGCAGGAGAGGTAGAAGGACGGATAAACCCCCGCTGGAGATTTTCTTGGATGTATTCCTTCATTGCGGTAGTCTCTGCAGGAGAGAGAGGGTAAGTGCGGCCTCTGGGGGGCATGGCTCCTGGCAGGAGTTCGACTGGACAGTCGTAGGAGCGATGTGGAGGAAGAAATTCTGCAGACTTCTTACAGAACACATCAGCGAATTCCTTGTAAAAGGGAGGTAAAGACTTCAGATCCGACAAAGAGATATTCACCCTCTGGAGGGGTTCAGCAGGAAGACAGTGCTGCTGGCAAAACGGACTCCAACGGGTAATCTGTCCTGCGGTCCAATCAATGGAGGGATTATGCAGACGCAGCCAAGGGAGACCCAACACAACTGGAACGGATGGGCAGGAAATAATTAGGATCGAAAGTCTTTCTTTATGCAGCGTCCCAACCTGCACGGGCAATTCCCCAGTCGTCATGGAGACAACTTCAACCTCCAGGGGTCTGTCGTCAATGGCAATGACACGGAGAGGAGTAGACAATGGGAATAAGGGAACTTCCATGTGTTTGGCGAATTGAGCGTCCATGAAGTTCCCAGCCGCTCCAGAGTCAATGAAAGCAGAGCCAACGATAGTCTTAGAGGCTAGGCGGATCTGTAATGGAAGGAGAAACCTGTGAGAATTCTCTTGAGACTTTGGAGTAGTGCCCCCTACATGCGTTACCCTAGATATACCTCGGGGAACAGAACTCGTGGGCTTCACCGGACAAGAGTTCGCAAAATGAGACTGTCCGCCACAATACAGACATAAGCCAGCCATTCGTCTACGAAGTCTTTCTTGTTCGGATAGACGAGCCCTTCCAACTTGCATTGGTTCCTCCGGAGGAGAAGGAGAGGCTAGAGTAGTCGGAGTCTGCAGGAGAGGTCTCTGGAAGCGAGGTGCCAACAAGGGTTGAAATCTTTTACAGCGCTCCCTCTCAACTTGATGCTCTCTGAGCCGAGTGTCCACCTTGATAGAAAGTGCGATCAGATCCTCCAGCAGATCAGGGGTCTCCCTGGAGACAAGATCATCTTTAATGCGAATAGACAGACCTTGATAGAATACGGCCTTATAGGCATCGTCATTCCAGGAAGTCTCAGCCATCAAAGTTCTAAAGTCAATAGCATAGTCACTGACACTGCGGTTTCCCTGCCGGAGTTGCAAAAGACGAGAAGGAGCATTAGTGACCCGACCCGGGGCATCAAACACAGTACGAAATGCTTGAAGAAAGGCCTTGGCATCAAAAGTCAGTGGAGAATTCTTCTCCCAAAGAGATGTTGCCCACTCAAGCGGTTTGCCCACCAAACGAGACATCACATACCCCACCTTGGAACGTTCATTGGGGAAGTGCGAGGGTTGGAACTCGAACTGGATCTGGCACTGTGTAGCGAAACCTCTGCAGGCTTGTGGGTCCCCACTGAAGCGAGGAGGAGGCGGAATGCGAGGCTCACTTGACGAGGAACCTGCGGTGGACGAAGCGGCCGCCATGGAAGGATTTACCGCAGCTTGGGGTGCAGGGGGCGCTGGAGGCATCCGAGAGAGGAGGGTATCGAGTGCCTGCCCAATGCGGTACTGCTGGGCTTCATAATCCTCCATGCGGGATGCCAGTCCGCGGAGCGCTCGTCCGACATCAGGCGTAGCTTCCTCAGTAGGATCCATGGCCCAAGTATAATGTCAGGGAGCCGGGAGCTCCCTCCAGGGAGGTTGTCAGGATCAAGGAGGAAGCCCTCTTGAGGGAACAAGGTCGCGGTGTCCAAAAGGGTTAATCCAAAGAGTCGTCAGAATTCAGGCAAGAGTTCAGGGGCAGGCAGGTAGAGGCAAAAGTCCAAAGTCCAGGCAAGGGTCAAGGATAATAATCAGGGACAGGATAGTAGTAAAAGTACACAGGGAACCCAGGAAATACTTGGGGAAGATTTCCTATACTTGGGCGCCATTCTGGCATCTAAACTGGACTTTTATTTCAAATTTGGCGCCATGTGACGTCATTGACGCCCTTGCCCCGACGTCGGCGCACTGACGTCATCGCGCCGGCGCCGCTTACCCACGTGGCGGCCATGGGCGCCGCCATTTTGGGAGCGACGCCGGCAGGAGAGGACGCGCCGCCCGGAGCTCCTGGACCTGCTCCGGGCGGCGATCGCGACAAATATTAAGCAGTGCCAGGACCAAGAAATGTAGAACATGTACATTCATATTCCAGAATCACTGAAATGTTTCCACATATACATGATTTGGTTGTAATATTAAGCCGTGCCAGGGCCAAGAAATGTATAACATGTATATTCAAATTTGGTTATTACTGCCAGTTTCAGAACCACTGAAATGTTTCCACATATATGTTCAGTTTGGTTACTACATTATGCAGACTGAGAGCACTCTGCCCAAGAAAACAGTGTCTCTGGCTGACAGCTAGCCAGTATCCACATACACAGTCATACAGTGGCTAAACAGTGTTCTACTCCCATACAACACTGCCTTTGCTTTTAAGCTAGCTAGACTCAGAAAGCAGAGTAAAAGAAGTACATGTTCATTTAATTAATAACCCTTTACTATAACAGAACTGTAACAGAATCTTACCTGATGTTTCTGAGAATCAATCTGAGCTGTTAAGTGAGGAAGTGGAAGGGGAATCTTCCTGTTCATTAACTGCACCTGAACACTGACCTCCAGAGTAATTACCTAATTACCTACAGCTGCTGCTCCCAGAACCTGCAGACCCACATTGTATTATCACTGCTCACTAAACGTATATATTAGAATAACATTTGCACTGTTCACAAAACATACAGAGCAGCAATGTCTTACCATTGCTCACATAACATGCAGATCAGCTTGCGTTAACACTGCTCACATAAGGACACTAGCATTTTATTAACAATGCTCACCAGGCCCGGACTGACAATCTGTGGGTTCTGCTGTAAGATGCCAAAGAAAATGACTCTTAAGTGGGCTGTGGGGGGCTGTTTGGGCCTCTGTGTACTAGGAATGGCAGGGTCTATTTTGAATCCCAGTCCAGTCCTGATGCTCACATCACACAGACCAGCCTTGCCTTAACGCTGCCCTCAGAACCTGCAGATCATCATTGCATTAACACTGCTCCCAGAACATGGAGATCAGTATTGCATTATCACTGCCATTACATTAGCATTGCTCATAGAACGTACAGATCAGCATTGCAGCTGCACAGTTCCCCCAATAGCAAAACTGGCTCATCCATTCTTAAGAGTTAAGAGACTCCAGCAACAGGATGGCATTCCCATCTTAAGCTTAGCTCTTAACTGCCAGCAGATTAAAGGCCTAGGTTTTTTTTTTTTTTGCAAATAACCTCCACCTTGGGAAAGACTTGTGAGGGAGGCAGCTGGACCTGAAACCTAAATTCCTCCAGAAGAAAAGAATAATACCCCAGTATAGGGGGGGGGGGAAGGAGGCCATAAGGCTCAGGCCACTAATTAAATATTCTTCACCACACAGATGTCTGCTAACCCCACTCCCCAGGGCAACCCTGGGATTTCACCAGGTTACTTTAACTGCCACCTCCCTCTCCCATCTGTAAAAATCAAAAGGGGTATATGGGCCATATACCCTAATGCCGCTGGACGTTTTTTAGACATGCCCAAGTAGGCACATGAATGGGGAGACACCTCACAGGTTATAATCAGGTACATGGATCAAGGACATACCAGGGATATTAGCGACAGTAACACTGTGCCTACCTGATCCAGATGATGAAACACTGAAGACTCCATACATGAGGTAACGTGCTCGGGGGGGGGGGGGAGATCACAAGGACGCTTACGAACAAGCCCTAACGCTACCTCAAGGTTAAAAAGAAAACTTGCTTCTAACAGGAGCAAAAATACTGAACTGAAGCAGAAGGGAAAAAAGACACCAGATTGGGGGGTGGGGTTGGGCTTTTAAAGCTTTGGGGAGGGTCCTTCTGATGGGAGCACTGGGGCGGCAGCCATCCCCCCAGTAAGTATGACATGGAGTTGTCCAGTGAAACTATGCATCCATTACCACTGGCTTTATAGCACAGATCCAGCCTTACAGTTAAGGCAGTGCTTTGTGTGTAACATGAGGCATGTAAATCACTTCTGTTTTCAGAAGGCTGTACACTGTATGTCTAATCAGGCCCGGACTGGCAATCTGTGGGTTCTGGCAAATGCCAGAGGGGCTGCTGTATGGTTCCATAGAAAGTTACCATATAGGGGGCTGTTTGGGCCTCTTTGTATTTGGAATGGCAGGGCATATTTTGACTCCCAGTCCAGGTCTGTGTGTAATTGTGATGGGCTTTTTGGCTTCGTTTAGCTTGTTTCATCCTTACCAGGTTAGTTTTTCTACTCTCCAAGCCCTACCCACGTTCCAATATTTTGCACTGATGAGATGTAACAATATTGAAAGAGGCCATCTAGAAGTTTGGAAATATGTCTCTGAACTATTAAGCTGTGTCTGTGCTATAAAACCAGCGGTTCTGGATAAATAGTTGGCTAAAGGGATATATAAAGTGATTTGCATGTCCCCACCCATAATGCCTTATGAGAGTTAAAATTCTGTTTTTTGGTATGAAGGCAGTGCTATGTGTAGCATGAGACATGTAAATGCCTTCTGTTTTCAGAAGGCTTTACACTACACATTGTGAAGGGCTTTTTGGCTCCTCTGCTTGAATGTTTCAGGAATTCAAACCAGTGTCATACCTTTATAATCATATGCTTAAAACCAGCTTTCATAATTAAATTATCTTTATTTTACAAAATACAAACACACAAAAGGCATTGTAGCTGGTGTATGTACCATCACTGGAAATCTATAAATAGCATTCAGAACTGAAAGACAATACAAAGTTCTTCCTATGTTATTTTTTTGTGTAAACATGATCCATTCAAACATTTGTGGCCATTCCAAGTCAGTTGCTTCATGGCAAATTATACATGCTGTGCATGTGAACTTGACCATTATAATTCAAGCTAAAACAAAATAAAAAAGTGCTAAGTTCCATATTGCTTTCTGTGAAATTTAGACACTGAGTACAGACGGTGGTCCATTCAGATAAAAGACAGATTTCCTTATTAATATAAAATAAATAATTTTGAAAAAAAGACTTAAATACTAAACATAAAATTTGTTTATTCTTCGAAGCTTAGAATGGGATCAAAAACTATAGGCCCATTCAAGAAATAGTTATACATTCCCCAGTGTTAACTACAGGCTTATGATACAGCATAACATTCTGTTTACCAGCTTTAGACAGACTATAAGACCTTTTATTCTGTAGAAAGTTCCATAAGAGCACAAGCCTGCAAGAATGAAGCTGCCATTAACTAATGGAGGCACTCATAATATTTATTCTGTTTACAGAAAAGATTCTTCACGTTCATTGGCTGCAGGAGCAGGAAGAGGAGAATTTAATTCAGTAACTGAAGATTTGTCTTTCTCACTATCATCAGGCACTTTTCCCACTGCTGTTCACTGCACGTCCTCTTCTATCTCTTTATCCTCTGCTTGTACAGGTGAATTTTCTTCCATAGCCAATGGAACACAAGACAATAGTGTAAATCAAGACTCACAATAAAACAAATGTAAAATCTTAAGATGCAAATATGTTTGCGAAGCTTGTACAACTAGCCTATATAGCTGCTTAGCATGACAAAGAATTTAGCAAGACAATATTCAGTTTGTATACTTGTGCTAAAGAGCAGTAATCAGCCAGTGTTGCATATACAGTACATAAGCAAGAAATCTGCAACACTAAAGCTTACACTGCAACCAGCACTTTCCCTCTCCCTGTAACACTTCATGTGCAGTTTATAAATACTGGAGCACCAACAGAACCACCCAGAGAGAGAATAAAAGTCTTAATCCAGCAAAATCACCAAAAAAAAAAAAAAGATCAGATCTCAAACAGGCAAAGACATTTTTAGAAATGGTTTAGCATTTTGTAAGGAGGTCACAGTTTTAATTATCAAATAATTCTTAAAAATAATATTTGGTATTAGGTCATGTTGCTAGCTGAATAAAATGCATGTTACCCTTAAAATACATGCAAAACAAAAAGCCAAAATACCAGAGAAATTATTTACCAAGATTATAAAAGCATTATTAGGCCATCTGTATAATAAAGAATACCTCATGGAATATACGTATGCCTTGCTCTGGATTTGGAATTAAAGGGTAAGCAGACATACCATTTAAAAGGGAATCCCAACTATAACATATGTGTTGCATAGCAATATAACTAACTGGTCTTCAAATGTTTTTCTTGTGTATATTTAGTCACCATAGATTTGACTTACTTCATCCACCCATCACTGGTGATACAGGTGATTTCCAGCTTGACATTAGATTTTGTATTAAGTGGAATTAGCATCCCAAACTTTTAGACTGGATTATACATGGAACATACCTATTTTATTAAAGTACCAAGACAAAAAAAATACTTGAAAACGCAGATTGAATCGTTTTTGCATTTGATTCCGGAGAATTTTAAGAATCAGGTCTTCATCTCACGTGTACCTGAAGAGTGTTGGCTTTCTAGCTGTTCTGCATAGCACTAACAGAGCCTTGAGAGTCAGTCCTGTGCCTTTGCCTGTCAAAATTGATTTCTTGAAGCCGTGGTGCCTGTGGACGAATCTTTCTAGCAGGATTGAGGAAATAGCAGTAGGCACATCTAAAAGCTGAAGTAAATAAAATCAGAAAAATTAAAAAAATTTTAAACAGTTTTCCAAATTGTGTACAATATTGTTGATTAAACATTTATCTGGCTGTCTGGAGAGTATTAAGTAGTAAAGATAACTAAAAGGGAACATGTGGAGGAGCACATTTGGTCAAAATGTTGAGCTATCTACCACAAGGTAGACAACACGGATTTACATCCCAGCATAACTAGGTAAATGAGTGACCCTAAGTATAAGAGTAAAGTTAGAGATACTAAACACACCTATTTTAGCCACCTTGTCTAGTCAGTTGGACGAGATTTATGGCAGTCATAGTGGCTAAAATAAGTGTGCTTAGTATCTCTAACTTACTCTTATACTTAGGGCAACATTTAGCTAGTTACTGCTGGGATGTAAACCAGCTTGGACAGCATATTTAGAAGATTTACAGGAAAAAAAATTTACTATAAAGAGTCTAAACAAATCTTGCTTACCAACATATTCAAATTCTTCTTTAAGGGCCATTCCATTATGGGAAAAGCACAGCAGACAAATCAAGGCATATCTAAAGAAAAACGAAGAGTTCCACCATTTATAGATTTTTATGTTAATATGCTAATCAATCTAAGCAGCTTTGCTTTCTTGTGGATTTTAATGAACAACAAAGTGATCTTTTGTTCCCCTTTTTGTTGACTTTGCTAAATAGAAACAGATTTCAGGGTGGGATGAATCCATGACCGGAAGTGATGTCCCTAATAAGCCAGGTTTCCAGTTTTTTTTTTTAGCTTAACAACCTCCCAAGGCACCTATGAACCTGCCTGACAGCTTTTTAGGTATTCTGTGGGGACTCTACCCATTGCATGACTAGTTTGCTTTACTCAAGTCACTAAGTACCCTAGCAGGTTGCCGTCTTCAAATTTAAATAAATTAAAAGTCAGAGATAAAAAGGCAGTCCTAAAAAACTATAATCATATTTGATCAAATATGTACCAGGGTTGGGGATAATTTTGAGGCTTAATGCAGGCGCAGAGCAAGGGTCTCAAAACAAAGCAGGAATTACCTATGTATGAAATGCCTATTTATATTGATTGTTGGAAATGCCTTTTTATAATCAAGCTACACGAGAGTTTCTTTTCAGTTTTCACCTAAAATAATAACATTAAGACAATATTGTTATAACAAAGGTTGCTCCAGAGATAGCAACCAGTTTTACCTATTGATTAACAAAGTATTTTTTTTAAAGGGAAAGTTGTATGGCCATAAGAATACACAACATGTTAACCCAACACATTTCTGTAATAATACCAGCCAAATTAACACTACTATTTTTCTCAGATGATAAAGAAAAAACCTTCATTTCCCAAAAGAAATTAAAAGCAAATTTACTTAATTTTAAAACGTTAGATTTAATTAATTTCCGATATTTGATGATCAAATTAATGACCGCTTCACCAACACATCCGTAATGTATTGATTGTATCTAGAAAAGATATTTTAAGTATTAATTACCCATGAAATGTACCGTATATACTCGAGTATAAGCCGAGTTTTTCAGCCCCCAAAATATGCTGAAAAACTCTACCTCGGCTTATACTCGGGTCAAGCGCAAAAACGGTCATCGGCGTCTAAGAATGGTCGTCTAAGAATAGTCGTCTAAGAATAGTCGTCGGCGTCTAAGAATGGTCGTCTAAGAATAGTCGTCTAAGAATAGTCGTCGGCGTCTAAGAATGGTCATCTAAGAATAGTCGTCTAAGAATAGTCGCCGGCGTCTAAGAATAGTCGCCGGCACCTAAGAATAGTCGCCGGCACCTAAGAATAGTCGCCGGCATCCAAGAATAGTCTCCAAGAATATTCGCCGGCGTCCAAGAATGGTCGCGGCATCCAAAAACGAGATGCCAGCGCCTCCAATGGGAGCAGAAACCCTCAATTTTTTGATTGAAACTTACCAGAAGCTGCTGCATTTCTCACCCTAGGCTTATACTCGAGTCAATAAGCTTTCCCAGTTTTTGGAGGTAAAATTAGGTACCTCGGCTTATACTCGAGTATACACGGTAATACCATATTGCACTAGTGGTTTACACATTTCAATCTAGTCTTAATAAAACATTGAATACTTTAAATCTTGCTTACTACATAATCTGCATTGTAGTTGGGAATGTAGAAGGGGAGTGTTTTCAAACGAAAGATGTAAACAGCAATATACGGCTATATAGGTTTGAATCTTTATTATAAGTTACATAACTGATAAGGTTTACTGTGACTTGTATGTTGCAATCTGTTTCTTTGGAAGAAACCATTTACCTGTTCTGTGGACCATCACCAACCAGGTACTCAATTACTCTATCCATTGCACCTCTTTCCCTTGGAAGAATTGGTCTTGCCAGTGGAGGCCCTGGGGGATAGAGGGATTAAAACATTTTTACATACAGTTGTGTTCAGAATAATAGTGTGTTTAAAAAAAAAAAGAATAAAGCACAAAATCCTTAAAATAGCTTTAATTCCCATACATGCAAATGCACTAGGAACACTGCACATTCTATTCCACATCAAAATATGAAGAAAAATGTATCAAATGTGTGTTATTCCTTTACAGAAAGTGAATAAAAGGGGAATATTGGGCCCTTCAAAAAACAAAAAAAGTATCTGCATTCTTCTTTACAAACTCAAAGATTTACTATATAAACTGAAAAATGTTATGCTTTCATTTCAAATCACTGAATTTATATTTAGTTGTATAACAGTTTCTGAGAACTGCCGTACATCAGCGTTGCACGGAGTCGACTAACTTCTGACATCTGTCGCATTGTACAATTCTGCTTTTGCCTCACCGCATTTTTGAGGTCCCGCCAAAAGTTTTCTATTGGATTAAGGTCTGTGGATTGGGCTGGCCACTTCATAATAACAATCGTGTTTGTCTGGAACCAAGTTGTTCCTTTACTGGTGGGTCATTTCCTCATTGACATAAGGTAACATGACCTCCAAGTATTTTGATGTATTGAAATGGATCCATGATCCCTGGTATGTGGTAAATAGGTCCAACACCATAGTATGAGAAACATCCTCACAGTGTCTTGTGGCTTGAATTCAGTCTTTGGGCGTTGTCTGACAAACTGTATCTGCAGCTCCTAGACCCAAAATGAACAATTTTGCTTTCATCAGACCACAAAATGTTGTGCCATTTCCCTTTAGGCCAGTCACATGTTCCTTGGCAAGTTGTAAGCTCTTCAGCAGGTCTTTTTTTTTCAACAATGGGACTTTGTGGGGGCTTCTTGCTCATATCTTGAGATCTACTGATCACCAGCAAAGATCTACTGGTAGATCCTGATCTACTTTTTGGGCACCCAACATACAGGTCTGCGGGATGAGCACTTATTCAAGAGTTTCTTTAAAAAAAAACTTGCACCAAAAATGGTCTACGAAACCAACACATTTTAGAAAAGTCAATTCTTCAGAGTACATTCAGTATTTTTTGTATTTATTTTTTTAACATGAGGCAATGTGTGATCATTTCATTTAAAGGGATTGTTCACCTTTCAAACTTCTTTCCATTCAATTGTTTTCAGATAGTTCACCTTTTACCAAAATGCAAGTTTAAAGTTCTTGTCTCTGGCATATTTGCTACATTAGTTGATACATTTCTCAGGAGCACCAGTAGAATATTAGCAACTACTTTATAAATTCTAACAGCTTCCTTTAAAGGGGTTGTTCACCTTTAAGTTAATGGCAAGGTCATTTTTTTTAAAGGTAACTTTAAGTTACATTTCAGAATGGAATTCTAAGCAACTTTTCAATTGGTCTTCATTATTTATTTTGTATAGCTTTTGAATTATTTGCCTTCTTCTGATTCTGAAACTTTCCAGCTTTCAAATGGGGGTCACTGACCCCACCTAAAAATCAAATGCTCTATAAGGCTACACATTTATTGTTATTGCAACTTTAATACTCCTTTTTCTACTCAGGCCTCTCCTATTCATATTCCAGTCTCTTATTCAAATCAATGTATGGTTGCTAGGGCAATTTGGACCCTAGCAACCAGATACTTGAAACAGCAAACTGGAGAGCTGCTGAATAAAAGCTAAATATCTCAAAAACCACAAATAATAAAAAATTAAAAACAATTGCAATTTGTCTCTGAATATCACTCTCTACTTTATACTAAAAGTTAATTCAACGGTGAACAACCCCTTTAATTAACACCAGGGCCAAAGATAATACATGTATCAGCTGATGAATCAACTAATGTATCAATTCAGAACAGAAAAGTGAGCACGTTTTATTTTGGTGATTTCTAAATTCTCACTTGATAAATCTGCCCCCAACTATTCTACTCGCCTAATAAATAATAAATTAAAGCACAGGATACACAGTAGATAACAAATACGTTCCAAAGAATCCCATTGTATACTAGAGAGCATATCTGTTATCTGCCAAGTATCCTATGCCTTTTCTCATTTTTTCAGCTTTGAATTGCTGAATGGCTGCCCTGTGGCTACACAGTAGCTTGTTTATATAAACTATTGTAGAGTTTCTGAAGAAAACACCAGTGCACGGCAACAGTACATTGTCATTACTTAAAAACACTCATTTTTTTGGTGTTACGGTTTCTTTAAGAAGCTAAGAATTAAAAATCATAGTTTAGTGATGCTAAAACAAGCATTCTATGATTTCCAAATTTAGCCAGTAGAGAGCGTTCCTCTGTAGACTGCATTTATCTGGTGCTCTAAATATCATGACAACTCCCAAGCATATGAACACAGGCATGATATCAATAAGAGGCTCACGTGACTTGCTATTAAAACGTAAGAGTGCTGTAGCTATATGACATACATGTTATTACAAGGAATCTTTGACTTTGTTGGAATGCCTGCAGAAAACATGTGGGATTTAGCAAGTTTGCCAGAATATATCAAAACTATGAAATGAGAACAAAGGCAGGCAAAATATCACATTTATAGAGCAGTTCTCTGCCGTAATGTACATTAATGGCTTTTTATATTCGTAAGCATCTCCCAACCATGTATCTTGCTATTCATGCTGTTATGGACAACAGTAATTAATATAAACATCAAAAGCAATTATTGTAAGATGGCTGGTCATTCCTTCAGGCTTGGCACACACTCAAATAGCTGCTGCTTATTAATTTTCCAACATATGGGAGCACAGCAGCAAGAAGCCATAAAATTTATTTTTTTTCCCCACCCACAAAATGCGAGTGAAACACAAAAGCAGTGCATTATAGGGAACCAGAACTTCTTTCTTATAGATCCAGGTTAAACATTGAAGCAGAACATACACATTTCCATGTCAGTTAAAAAAATATTTTAGTCAGAAATGGTTTGAAAACCCTGATTCAACTGTAAAATGAAACCCACTTTTATTTAATTCTGCCAAAAATCCATCTGTCCATTATGACAGAGAAGAGCACAAGGAAACTTTCATTTAGTTTACAACAGGTTAATTCATTTGCTTCAGTAAAAGCTAAATATTTATAGAGTGTTTTATTGGTTCTTGAAAGCAAGCACAATAATCTGATATTTTCCTGAATTGGCATCTGCTATCCGATAGACAGAGAGAAGCCTTCCAGCTGTTCTTCTCACAGCAAGCAACCAGACATACAATGACCTCTAATAGTTTGCCCCTTAAGAGTCTTTAAGGAGGGAAATCGTAGGATAGCAAGTATGTAGTATAAAAGTATACATTTTATAACTTGCAATTTTGAGCCAAAATTAAAAACTACAGTTTTTAGCCTTTATTTAATTTACTGCAAAGCTGGATATGTATTTGCAGCAGTGAGAACTTTAGCTTGTACCCATTATAGAACAGCCATTGTTTTTTGTGTGCCGACTGACTAATCTGCTGTATACTGCCATGTTTGCTGTATGCTTCATCCATGTTTACAAGAAAACAATTATGCTACTGCTAGCTGGCATTATGGCGATGTTTTACCTGGTCCATTTATCCGATCTACAGCACTAGAAGGTTTAAGAAAACAAACACAAACTTTGGTTTTAAGTTGTATACTACTGTATGTATGTATCGGTTATAAAGTTTTTCAAATGTAGACGCAACTAAAACCCCCTGCATGATTGACTCTTAGGGTAGGACTGCACGGCTGTTTTCTGTGCGATCTGACGAGCTGCACAAAAACAGATGCGGTGGAAATAAGGTGAATGCATTGTCGGATGGTGTCGCATTGTTAATCCAACGCTGCATTCACTTACCTTATTTACGTCGGATAACACAGAGAACTCCCATGTAGTCCTACCCTTACTCCTGAAACAAAGGAGTAGAAGCAGCTGGTTAAGACAACAATAACAGGCTTTTGCGTAAAGAGGTTGTTCACCCTTAGATTAGCTTATAGTATGATGAAATCCTTCACAATGTTTTCTGCTTTTTTGTGGTTTGAGTTATTTAGCAGCTTATTTTTGATTTGAAAAATAGACTGGAATATGAATAGTGGAGGGCCTGAATAGGAAGAAGAGTAATAAAAAGTAGCAATAACTATTTTTTATCCTTTCCAGTAAATTCCTCCCCCCTCCTGCAAAAAGCTGTAGAGAGTCAAAACAGAATATATGAATGGCCAATTTAAAAGTTGCTTAGAATTAGACATTCTGTAACATTAAGTTACCTTAAGCCACCCCTTTAAAAGGCAAAATCTGTTGGGGGGGTAGGAGGCACACACACATATAGATATACACACACAAATATATATATATATATTTAGGTTATTTATTTTCTTCTTGTTTCTATTGTATTTTACAGTTAATCTTTATGTTGCAACCATTCAAATGCTCCAATAGGCTTGAGCCTTTGCAATAAAAGCCATGTGTCTTAAAAGCATCAGAGAATTTAAGCTTGTCGATGAAGAAGCCTGTTTAATCTTTTAGCCAAGTTATAGTTGCTCTTAAATGACTTTAGAAAATTGTAACAAATTTCAGAAGTGCATATTCAGAAGTGCATATTAAGTCTCCCTCTATTTGCATTGCAATCCTAAATAAATAAAATAAAAAGTGAAGAGATGTAAACAAACATTTGTTAAAAAAAAAAAAAAAAACGTGTTTGCTCATATAACTGATCCATATAAAGCTTTTTTTTATTTATTTTTTTTTTAAGCCCAGAGCTGTAAAACTGTATGGTATATATATTGTTGACTACAGAATACTGCAAAGTTTTATTGCCATTTAAACAAAGAAGCCATAACAGTTAAACGAGCTCTAGCAATAGGCTTCAGTATCACAAGGTGCCAGCTGTAAAGAGTTATGGCTAATTGAATATGGAACTCCTGCTTAATCAGATAACTGCACTCCTATTTCCAAATGAAATGCCATTTCCATAGTGCCTGGATATTGCCAGGTTTATTGGTAACCAGAGAAAACTATATAAACTGTAAATAACAGTAAGTGTTCTGTTTACCCATTCCAGATACTGCAGTTACAGGTGATCCAGGGTGTCTCTGTAAGATGTTTGGCTGAGGTGTTGGCTGAACAGACCGTTTAGGGGGGCCACCAGGACCCGAAGTATCTCTTTGAAGAGCTGGAGTTGCCGCCAGCAGCCCTGGAATTTGTGGTGATTCCTGGTCTGGGTTTACTGGGGTGGACACACTTATGTTTCTTTGAGCTGCCGTCCTCTGGCGCAGATCTAAGAGTGCATATACAGTACATAAGAAATTTAATGATTCACTACATCAAGCTCAAAGAAAATAATAGAGCTCAGGCAACATTATAAACCTGGCCGTAAGAAAAACACAGAGGAAGGGCAAGCATAATATGGGAAAAGGTTGCAGGCAGTGCATGTAAACTATAACCCTGTGGAAACAGGAAACACAACTGTGAAAAAAATGCAATTGGTACTTATGTATGTAGTCACTCCAATAACTATAGGGATTGTGAGGTAAATACCAAAAGTTACTGTAAAGTTTATAAAATACACTGCCAACTAGCTTAGCGGTAGGCAAGTAAACCATTTAACCCTTTTATTCAAAGATTGTGATGCTACAATCTGGCACTTAAAGTCCCAAAGTGCCACCAAAAGATTCTATGATCTGCAGCACTTCCAGGCTGGGGAGTAGAGGAGTGGCTTGTAAAGCAGCTTGCTCCATTCCCGCTTATTCCACTGCCCCTAGGCAACGACCAGAGCACGGGAACAAGTGGCCCTTGGGCAGTGATCTCTCGAAGGCCCCAAGGCAGCAGCAAACACTTGCAAAATACTTTTGCTGCTGCGCTGACTTCCTGGACCGCCCCTGTGCCAAAACCCACTGGATGGGAGGGTTTACACCACTCCCGCAATTTGTTAATTTTGTGGCTTTTTTAATTAATCTACTTTTTTTTGGCCTAAAAAGTTATTGCCATTGTAAAGAACATTCACTAACTGCAGTGTGCAATGCTTTTTGTATATTATTTTGGGGAATATATTACAATTTTGGTGATTTCGGTGCATTTATATTGCATTTTCGGCCATTTTATTGCATTTTCACTTCTGCCTAGGTATTGGCCAAGCCAAAATATTCAAACTGTGATTATGAAAAATGCCATTTTTTTTTTATCTTTGGCATATAGAGGGAATTCACAAAAGAGGTGATACGGAGACAAAATAAAAGTGGAGATAATAATGTTGGATTTCCCACCAAATTCACAAACTGCTATCTAACTTTGTGAATTGTCTTTTTTCAGTTTTTGTCTTTTGTACAACATTTTTAAAATATTTTTTTCTTAATTTCCATGGGGTGGAAAGTATTTTACCTAGGAAGAACATAGATAAGTTTTCTTCAGGATAACCTGGACTTTCTAAATCTGCCTACGTGTGTGCAATTCCCCTTCTGTAATAAGACAAAGATCCATATACAAAAATTTAGAATTTTGAAGATTTTTGCTAATTTGCAGAATATAGAGATTTGGATCATTAAAAGACAGTAATCCACATAAGAAGCAAGAGGAGCCATAGATCACAAGATTTATTAACTGTGGCAGGTAGAAGTTTTTTCCTTTTTCACCAGATAAGCAAATAAGAGGTTAAAAGCGGATATAGGATATCAATGCAGCTAGTCATGTGAAAAAATTAAGACACCACATTAAATATTCAGTTCTTTTTAAGAAGTGTTCACATATCGAGGTATTATCTTGTTTTTATTTATCTCTGAAAAAGAAAGTGATTTAATTGCAAGTAAACAAAAAATTAACATTGAGTAACTCTTAAACAAAAGGATAACAAAAATGTGTATTCTAACGGAGGAAAAAGTTACGACACCCTACCCGCTAATAGCTAGGGTTCCAAATGTGGAAATACAGAAAAAACTAAAAATTGCTCCACAAGAGAGCACGAAATGTTCAAAAAAAAGCATCTGGCACGGAATGCATGTGAAATGTGAAATTCTGCTGGCACTTAAAGGGTTAAATGAAAGTACCTTCTGGGACCAACACATTTAGCATTAGGTCTTGAGCTAATGACCACTATACCACTGCAGCAAATATACCCACAAATATAAATAATTATATAAAGAATGATGCGATACACATCGGAGCTCACCCAGTAGCGCTGTGTTTCTCCTGGTCGCAGCCCGTGCGAGATGCCGGCCACTTCCCGCCGGTATTCTGTGTAAAGTAGGCAATATTCTCGTCACCATCGGCGCTGATCCAAGACACGGCACACAGACGACAGCATCAATGCAAAAGGTTGGCTTTATTTAAACACACACATACGGTTGTGGATTGCAGCGGTGGACATACAGGGCTGTCTGACTTACGCGTTTCTTGCCGGATCCCCCGGCACTTCCTCAGAGTCAGTGCAGATCACATGACTCAAGACTTAAATAGCTAAAGTGATTTACATCCGTGTTAGAAGTACATATATATATATATGCATAAAAAGAGATTAAGGCAGAATAAAATATATAAAGACACTTTAATTAACTAAAGAAATCTTTTTCCCTGCTCTGCAAATGACTTCAGACACTAAAAAACAGTTAAGAAGTTACAATTGTTTCCTATTGCTCAATAAGAGTGACAATAAATAAATTAAATGGATACATGAATATAAAAGAAAAAATGTAACTCTATACAATATAGTAACATAATTTTTCCTCATAGGAAACATAATTACCTTTATAGTTATGTGCATATGTTTTTATAGTTATGCCAATGTGCATTTAGTGTTTTTAAATATTTAAACACACGATTCACTACAATATCACTGATTTGAATAAGGTGACTGAGAAATATAGATATCTTTATTATGTTTTTATTTTCATTTTTATTAATTAATTGACTTTATTGTTGTTTGGTCACTATTTAGTATTTTTTTATTCAAAACAAATATTAATATAATAACTCTATTACTTGCCCTGTGATATTATACAAATATATAAAAGCAATATGCACTGTCTATTGTAATGAATTTTGTATACACTCTTATACACTTGAATGTTAATTACATTGATTATTCAAATGCACTTGTACGTCTAACACGAATGTAAATCACTTTAGCTATTTAAGTCTTGAGTCATGTGATCTGCACTGACTCTGAGGAAGTGCCGGGGGATCCGGCAAGAAACGCGTAAGTCAGACAGCCCTGTATGTCCACCGCTGCAATCCACAACCGTATGTGTGTGTTTAAATAAAGCCAACCTTTTGCATTGATGCTGTCGTCTGTGTGCCGTGTCTTGGATCAGCGCCGATGGTGACGAGAATATTGCCTACTATACCCACAAATATAACCCACCAAGTAACAAATCATATTTCTGAGATGGAAAACCCTTATAAAATGAACAACCATACAATATATTTTGGCCACACTAGTTTAAAGTCAGTTACATGCATGATAGTTAAAGCAGCTCCTGACAATGGAACCAAGTGGCACATGCTGTGCTATGGAAATGCTGCTGCATCATGCTATATCTGCTAGGTGTACATGTGTAAAACGTGCCAGTGTCCAGGGCTCAAAGCAAAATCTTTGGTGGGCAGATATTGTATATCAGTATAACTCATCGTAATAGTTTACCTTGGCATGGCCTAGGAGTTATTGGTGGTCCAGGAACTGGAAGCTCAAGTATCTGTTAGTAAACAAAGTTTAACAAGAATAATCAGTAACTGAATAGTATTTCTAGGACTACAAAACAAAATTCATGCACACAACCTTTATTTTAACTTGCAGCATTTTGTTTTTTATTATATCCATTGGGTTGCTGTTTGAGGAGAGATTACAAGCTTTATCTTCCTTGTGTCTCGATCAAACTTTTCAAGAATTAGCTTAGCTGCCTTATAGGTTTCTTTTTCCATCACCTCGTCAAGCTGTAAGAACAAACATAACTTCAGAAAAATAAAAACACAGAAGTAACAAGTAATCTGATCTATGCTCATTAAAAAAAACTTGTAAAGTTTCCATTTTAGATACAATCAAATCAAAAATGGGATAGCTTTATAACAGTTTAGTACTGTTGAACAACGTACACCATTCAGTAGTGAAGTTACAATAACATTGATAAATTAAGAAGTTTAATGCTTATACTGAACTGCATATACCACTTGTGATCTAACCCATCTGATTGGGGATAGAGATGTAAGCACTGTGTGGAACTTTGATGTTGCTGAACTAGAACACACTGCACCTTTGTGGCACTTTCTCCTAGATACTATTCCCTTGTGCTCAAACTAATGGGGCCCAAGTGAAGCTGTAACAACCATAAAAGCTACATAAACATGATCCATTTTAACTTCTACTTGAATATTATGGGTGCTCTGCCATCTCTTTCTGAGTTTTAGTTGAGGGAACCCCACCTTTATTTGTCCTCTGTTTCTAGCACCCCCTGTGATGACATGCATGTCTGATTACCTTGTTGAACAACATTTTACATGCTAACCAAGAAGCAGCAATATCAGATGCCTTACCCTCTAACATGTATCTTAGGACTGCACCTTCAACAGATAACCCAAAGTTGTAGCTGTGCCAAATAAAAAATGTTTCTAATACAGTCAGTTAGCTAAAAATGTAATAAAGTATAAAGGCTGGAGTGACTGGATGTGTAACAGAACACTACTTCCTGCTTTTCAGAACTCTGAGTTAGTCAGCGACTTGAAGGGGGGCCTTATGGACAGAACAGTTTGCAATTGATCCTCAGCATTCAGCTCAGATTCTAAGGCAACAGTTATGGCCCATGTGGGCCCCCCTCAAGTCACAGGGGGGCTAAGCCCGAGTTGGTTCTTGTATTTGAACACTTAGCCTACAATACATAAGTGACCTTCATGTTGGCATACTTTGTTCATTGATAGAAGTGTTCAGCTTACATCAGAGGTCCCAAAACAATGGAAATGATGCACCTATGGAAGGGAAGTATGTGGGGATACACATGAATGCCAGCTTGAATGTCAGCTTCACTGAATATGTACTGTTTGTTAATTGAAAAAAGGGCTCTCCATATTGCAGGGACGGTCCCCAGACTGCAACGCAGTCAAGTTAGTGTGAAATTAGGGAAGAATGCCTATTTATTCATCTAGAAAACCCTGGTAAAGAACAAGGGTAACTTTCCGTTAATATGTATTGTAGGCTAGGTTTGTTCCTTGATATGAAACTCAGCCGTGCACACAAATAGCGGGACAGACTTTTTTATGCAACCAAAACTTGCCTCCAAGCCAGAAATTCGGCTTTCTGAAGTGGTCCGAAGTTTCCTCGTGAAGCAACCTCGGAAAACGAAGCGTTCCGAAGAAGAAGCAATTTGTTGCTGGCCGACTAATCTTCTGAAATGGCAGCGAAATTTGGCAAGAATACCCATTTGCTATCCTAGGCACGCCGGCCAGCTTGAAGGTAGATTAGTAAAATGTATTTGCTACTTTAGAGGAGTGTGGGACTGTAGCAGAATGCCACTCTACTAGTTAAATGCTAGCATGAATGCTAGATATAAACCAACTAGTATTAATTGATCTTTGAGAGCCAAAAGCCAGTCAGATATCCTCCATTAAATTGCATTGGTTTACCTAAACTTTTCACTGTTTGTCACCGGGGAACTGCAGTTCAAGGTAAGGAAAAAGTGTGAGGAGCCACCAATCAGATGTCACAGACTTTCAGGGGGTGGAATTTAAATTGCTGCCATTCTGACACTATTAAAACCATGGTCCCCAAAATTTGTGTTTATGATAAGACTGTGGCCCAAAAAAAACTGGGTGGAGCCAACAGCAAATCAGATTTCATTCAGTGAATTCGCGTTTTTCATATCAACATAAGTTGGTTCTTAGAATTTCCCTTTTGTCAGATATAGAAATCTATCTTAAAATACACAGATGGTTTTCATGACGCAAACGTAACCATACATTTTAGTACAGCAAACCAAACTACATTGCCTTGCAAATGTATTCAACCCCCTTGGCTTTTTACCTATTTTGTTACATTCCAACCTGTAATTTAAATGTTTTTTAATCTTATTTTATGTGATAGATCTGCACAAAATAGTCTAAGTTGGTGAAATAAGAATAATATATATATAAAAAAAGAATTAAAAAAAAACTGAAAATTGGCATGTGCATATGTATTCACCCACTTTGCAATGAAGCCCCTAAAAATCCTGCAACCAATTACCTTCAAAAGTCACAATTAGTGAAATGAAGTCCACCTGTGTGCAATCTAAGTGTGACAAGATCTGTCAGTATAAACACAACTTTTCTGACATGGCACCACAACAAACCTGCCAAGAGAGGGCCACCCATCAAAACTCACAGACTGGACAAGGAGGGCATTAATCGGAGATGCAGCACAGAGACCACAGGTAACCCTGAAGGAGTTGCAGAGTTCCATAGCAGAGAGTGGAGTATCTGTTCATAGTACACTCCATAGAGTTGTGGCCAGAAAAAAATAAGTTACAAATAAGAAGGCAGGGTTTGAGTTTGCCAAAAGGCATGTGGGCGACTCCCTAAATGTATGAAGGAAGGTGCTCTGGTCAGATTAAAATTGAATTATTCGGCCACCAAGGAAAATGCTATGTCTTGCGCAAACCCAACACACCCCATCACCACAAGAACACCATCGCCACAGTGAAACATGGTGGTGGCAGCATCATGCTGTGGGGAAGTTTTTCAGCAACAGGGACTGGGAAACTGGTCTGAGTCGAGGGGAAGATGGATGGTGCTAAACACAGGGATATTCTTGAGCACAACCTGTGTCAGTCTGCCAGTGATTTGAGACTGGGATGGAGGTTCACCTTCCAGCAGGACAATGACCCGAAGCATACTGCTAAAGCAACACTCGAGTGGTTTAAGGGGAAACATTTAAATGTGTTGGAATAGTTGCAATGGCCTGGTCAAAGTCCAGACCTCAATAGAATTGAGAATCTGTGGTCAGACTTGAAGATTGCTGTTCACAACTGAAAACCATCCAAAATGAAGGGGCTGGAGCAGTTTTGCCTTGGGGAATCGGCAAAATCCCAATGGCAAGATGTGGCAAGTTCATAGAGACTTATCCAAAGCAACATGCAGCTGTAATTGCAGCAAAAAGTGGCTCTACAAAGTACTGACTTTAGGGGGGTGAACAGTTATGCACGCTGAAGATTTATTATTTTGGCCTATTTGTTGTTTGCTTCACAATAAAAAAGAAAATAAAAATAAATAAAAAAAAAACATCTTCAAAATTGTAGGCATGTTCTGTAAATTAAATGGTACAAACTCTCAAACAATCCAATTTTTATTCCAGGTTGTGAGGCAACAAAACATAAAAAATGCCAGGGGGGGTGAAGACTTTTACAAGGCACTGCACATGTAGTGCTACAACAAAAATGGGATTGGTAAATCCATGGTATTCAAGGACTTCCTTGAAACTTGCTTTAAAAAATGCTGAAAGAGGACAAGTGCCTAAAACAGCTATTTCCCACATAATGCTTAAGCTTTCAGGAAAGATAGAAATGTATCGCTGGCATTTAACAACTTTATTGCGAGGAAACACCAAATGTTGCTAATTATTTACATATAATGAGGAGAATAATTACATGCAGCAACTTCAATAATAGAATCTGCAAATATCTATCAGCCATCATTATTGGAAGTTATTAGACATGACAGTGCATGACAGGCAATTCTTCAGATTTATTTCCTCATAGCATTTAATGCTATTAATTTAAAGAAGGTCGTTAGCCAAGCGCTTTGCTGAATAAAGTCTCCTTGCCAATTAACCGCTGTCAGCATCGATTTTAGATTATTTATTAGCAGAAGCAATTAGCTTACTCTGATTGCTGAGAAAACTCAATAGGAGGAAAACATTCCTTAAACTTGCTGCCTTGTCTTGTAAAGCTTAAATTTTACCAACAGATTGAAAATCTTTTTTCTAGGTCCCAAATAAAGGTACACTTGAAGCATATGTTGTATTGGCACCATACTGCATAGAGTTTGAATGGGGGATGTTATAAATAGTGCATATAGATCTTCATAGGCTGATCTTTGTAGTGACATTCACAGGGCACAATGAAGTAATGTCATTTGTTTGCAAACACTGGGTTAACTATGCATTATTAGATACTGACCATTGCAGCCAAAGGATTTTAAGAGCCCATTAAAAATATTTCAGAAGCCAATTGAAACAATTTGTAATTAATATCCTCATTTCTTCCCTTAAGATAAATTAAAAGCCACGGAAACATGACTACTTTATTGGCTACAATATTAAGCATTGTTGACATGACATAAAGAAAGTGTTCAGAGGGCTGCCATTAGTCAGCATCTGACCCCTTAAGTTTATACAACTTGTGCATTTTACTTTATAAACATTAATTTAACACCCCAGTTCACAAAACATTTTTAGACAACTAATGTAATAGTCCAAAATTAAGTCATCGAGATACAGTTATATGAAAAAGTTTGTGAACCCCTCTTAGCCTGCATAATAATTTACTCCATTTTCAGCAAAAAAAGATAACAATGGTATGTCTTTAATTTCCTAGGAACATCTGAGTACTGGGGTGTTTTCTGAACAAAGATTTTTAGTGAAGCAGTATTCAGTTGTATGAAATTAAAGAAAATGTGAAAAACTGGCTGTGCAAAAATGTGGTTACCCTTGTCATGTTACTAGTTTTAATGCATGTAACTGCTCAATACTGATTACTGGCAACACCAAATTGGTTGGATTAGCTTGTTAAGCCTTGAACTTCATAGACAGGTGTGTCCATTCATGAGAAAAGTTATTTAATTTGGCCAATTGCAATTTGTGCTTCTGTTTGCCTCTCCTTTGAAGGGTGACAGCATGGGATCCTCCAAGCAACTCTCTAAAGATCTGAAAACAAAGATTGTTCAGTATCATGGTTTAGGGGAAGGCTACAAAAAGCTATCTCAGAGGTTTAAGCTGTCAGTTTCAACTTTAAGGAATGGAAACAGGAAATGGAAGGCCACAGTCACAGTTGCTGTATAACCCAGGTCTGGCAGGCCAAGAAAAATACAGGAGCAGCATATACAGAGGATTATGAGAATGGTTACAGACAACCCAAAGATCTGCAAGAACATCTTGCTGCAGATGGTGTATCTGTACATCGTTCTACAACTCAGCGCAATTTGCACAAAGAACATCTGTATGGCAGGGTGATGGCAAAGAAGCACATTCTGCACTCACGCCAAAGCTCATTTAGTGTAAGGGAGCCGGGAGCTCCCTCCAGGGAGATAGTCAGGATCGAGGAGGAAGCCCTCTTGAGGGAGCAAGGTCGCGGTGTCCAATGGGTTAATCAAAGGAGTAGTCAGAATCCAGGCAAGAGTTCACGGGCAGGCGGATAACAGCAAAGTCCAAAGTCCAGGCAAGGGTCAGGATAATAATCAGGAACAAGATTTTAGCAATAGTAGCTCACAGGGAACCCAGGATACACTCAGGGAAGTTTCCTATACTTGGGCGCCATTCTGGCGTCTAGGTAGTGTTTTTATATTTGAATTTGGCGCCATTGTGACGTCATTGGCGTCCTTGCGCCGACGTCGGCACGCTGACATCATTGCGCCAGTGCCGCTACCCACGTGGCGGCCATGGGCGCCGCCATTTTGGGAGCGACGCCAGCAGGGGAGGACGCGCCGCCCGGAGCTCCTGGAACTGCTCCGGGCGGCGATCGTGACAGTACCCCCCCTCACGGGGGGCCTCTGGACCACCAGGACTTGGCTTCTGGGGAAATTTGGAGTGGAAATCCCTCACAAGATGAGGAGCATGAACATCAGGAGCATCCTTCCCAGGAGCATTCTTCAGGGCCAAAGCCCTTCCACTTGATGAGGTACTGAAGAGAGCCCCCGGAGATTCTGGAGTCAAGGATCTTTTCCACCTCATATTCTTGTTGACCATCCACAGAAATAGTAGGAGGGGGAGACTGGTTCACAGAAAAGCGGTTGGAGGTAGCGGGTTTCACCAAAGAGACATGAAACACGTTGGGAATTCGCATCTCAGGGGGAAGCTGAAGTCTGACAGCCACAGGATTGATCACCTCTGAGATGGAGAATGGACCCACAAACTTCGGACCCAACTTAGGAGATGGCACCTTCAACCGAATGTTCCTGGAAGACAACCAGACTTTATCACCAACCTTGTAGGGAGGAGAGGATCTATGTCTACGATCTGCAAACGTCTTGTGAACCAGAGCGCTCTTCTCCAAGTTCGAATTGGTTGCAGCCCAAATAGCAGACATGTGGGCTGCATGGTCAACAGCAGCCGGGACGTCAGACAACACAAAGTCCTGGGGGAAGGCTTGAGGATGCTGACCATACACCGACATGAACGGAGACCTTCCAGTGGAAGTGTGGCATGCATTGTTATGAGCAAATTCCGCCCATGGGAGGAGATCAGACCAGTCATCTTGACAAAGGGAGACGTGATTCCTCAAGAACTGTTCCAAAGCTTGGTTTACTTGTTCAGCTGCTCCATTTGTCTGGGGATGATAAGCGGAGGAGAACTGAAGAGTAATACCCAGATCTTTGCACAGGGAACGCCAAAACTTAGCAGTAAACTGAGAACCTCTGTCAGAGACAACTTCCACAGGAAAACCATGCAGATGGAAAATATACTGGATGAAGAGCTGAGACAACTCCACAGCAGAGGGAAGCTTCCGCAGGGGAATGAAATGGGCCCTCTTGCTAAAGCGGTCAATCGCAACCCAGATCACAGTGTTTCCACTAGAGGGGGGAAGTTCAACAATAAAGTCCATTGCTAAATGAGTCCATGGACGAGAGGGGATAGGCAATGGTTGTAATAACCCACTGGGGTGAGAATGGCTAGGCTTGGATGTGGCACAAACGGTACAGGCAGCAACAAAGTCTTTGACATCTTTACGAATAGGCCACCAGACTAAACGTCTAAGGAGTTCAAGAGTTTTTTCAGGACCAGGGTGTCCTGCTTGCTTGGAGCAGTGGGTTTGTTGAAGAATAGGAAGACGTAACTCGGAGGGAACAAAAGCCATCCCAATGGGGGTATCTGGAGGAGCAGAAGACTGTCCAGCCAAGATTTGTTCGGCAAATTGGGGAAACAGGGATGCAATAATCTTAGCGGGGGGAATAATTGGTTCAAGTCTTTCTGGAAGACGAGTGAATCTTCTGGAAAGCGCATCGGCCTTCCGATTCTTGGAGCCAGGACGATAGGTCAGAACAAAGTTAAAGCGGGAGAAGAACAGGGCCCACCTGGCCTGACGAGGATTCAGTCTCTTGAGAGAGTGTATGAACTCCAAGTTCTTATGATCAGTATAAATCGTGACTGGAATTGAAGAACCCTCTAAGAGGTGACGCCACTCTTCAAGAGCAAGCTTGACTGCCAGAAGTTCTGTGGGAGAAAACTTTCTGGAGAAAAAGGCACAAGGGTGCAACTTCCCATCGGCAAAATGTCTCTGTATAGGATAGCCCCAGCACCTACTTCAGATGCATCCACCTCAATGCAAAAGGGTAGCTTAGGATCCGGATGACGGAGGACTGGGGCAGAAGAAAATGAGTCCTTTAGGGACTGAAAAGCTTCTACAGCAACTGGAGGCCAAGAACTGTGATTACCCCCTTTTCGGATGAGAGTAAGGATAGGTGCAATACGGGATGAGAACCCCCTGATGAATTGCCGGTAGTAGTTGGCAAATCCAATGAACCTTTGAATAGCCTTGGTGCTCAAGGGAAGGGGCCACTCTTGGATTGCTGACACCTTAATAAGGATGTAGCGAACATCGCGAACCCCATAGACTTCAATGGGAAGGCGAATTTTAAAAGCTAGAAAAGACATTTCTGGCCAGAAAAATTATTTTAAAGTTGTTTAAAGGGTGCAACGACCTGGACAGTGGCATGCCAGAGGGGGATCAAGGGCAAAAATGTATCTGAAAAATACATTGTTGACACAGCGCTGCGTTTTGTGCTGTAAAGGGCAGAAATCACACTACGTCACTCAGGTGATGTTTCTGGACACGGAATGTGAAAAAGCTCACACAGCTAGGTGGCACTTGGTTAAAGACTGGGCAAACAATGCCTGCAAGGGCAACGTATACAGTAGTGGATACGGAATATATTATTGCTGCTGTAAAAACATCACTCAGGTGATGTTTACGGACACGGAATTATTATTGTTATTTAGACAGAATGTGAAAAAGCTCACACAGCTAGGTGGTACTTGCATACCTCCCAACTGTCCCTCTTTTGACCACTCAACCCCCTGTCCCTCTTTTGTACTGGAAAGTCCCTCTTTTCTCTGCACTGAACAGCCAGAAAAAAAACAGTTTCCAACTTAATTGGCTTTTGGCAGAGAGCTCAGAACAGCTAACAGGTGCAAATAAGATACTTTGTAACAATTTTGACTCTGGTTGGTGCTGGTAGTGGTGAACTACTAGGAGGAGCAGCACACCAGTCCCACTCCCCAACACAGCTAGACTAATAGCACTGGGCTCTTATAGTAGCAAAGTAAAAAAACAAAAAAGAAAATAAAAGCAGTCCTTACAAGGACTATTGGGTTACAGGCAGCAGTCAGCAGATGAGATCAGAAGAGATCAGTGCCCACAGCAGCTACATACTGAGCACTGCAGTAGAAGGTAGATTACTAGCCAGCAAAGCTACCTAACCTAAAATGTCCCTCAAATCCCTGCAGAGTTCTGTCCCTACAATACAGAGCAGTATCAAGTAGATTACTAGCCAGCAAAGTTACTATCAACTGTCCCTCAAATCACTAAACAGCTCTCTCCCTACACTAGCTCTTCCAAGCATACACAGGCAGAATGAAAAAACGCTGCAGGGCTTCAGTTTATATATGGAAGGGGAGTGGTCCAGGGGGTGTGGGGGTGGTCCAGGAGGGAGAGCTTCCTGATTGGCTGCCATGTATCTGCTGGTCTGGGGTGAGAGGTAAAAAATAAGCGCCAGCTAAGGCAAACCCAAATTGGCGAACGTTGCGCAACGTTCGCGAACATTCGGCGGACGCGAACGGTCGATGTTCGCGCGAACTAGTTAGCGGGCGAACAGTCCGCGACACCCCTACACCTTAACGGGATCCATCTCGAAACCTTCTGGGGAGATTATATAACCCGAGAAAGGAATCATAGACACCTCAAAGACACATTTCTCCAACTTGGAGAAGAGCGAGTTCTTCCTCAAACGAGAGAGTACTTCTTTCACCTGGGAGCGATGAGATACAAGGTCTTTCGAGAAGATCAGGATGTCATCCAGGTACACGACCACAGACTTTCCCAAAAGATCCCGGAAGATGTCATTCACGAGCTCTTGAAAGACAGCGGGGGCATTACAGAGGCCAAAGGACATCACGAGATATTCATAGTGCCCATCTCGAGTGTTGAATGCCGTCTTCCATTCGTCCCCTTCACGGATGCGGATGAGGTTGTACGCCCCACGGAGATCTAATTCAGTGAAAATCTTAGCCCCTTTCAATTGGTCAAAGAGTTCAGCAATCAGAGGCAAGGGGTACCGGTTTTTAACTGTGATCTTATTAAGGGCCCGGTAGTCAATGCAAGGACGTAGGCCTCCATCCTTTTTTGCCACGAAGAAGAAACCTGCCCCGGCAGGAGAAGTAGAGGGGCGGATGAACCCCCCGCTGGAGATTCTCCTGAATATAGTCTTTCATAGCGGAAGTCTCAGCTGGAGAAAGAGGATAGGTGCGACCCCTAGGGGGCATGGTTCCTGGCAGGAGATCGATAGGACAATCGTATGGTCGATGTGGAGGAAGGAATTCTGCAGACTTCTTACAGAATACATCAGAGAATTCCCTGTAAAAGGAGGGTAGAGTCTTCAGATCAGACATAGAGATATTCACCCTCTGGAGGGGTTCAGCAGGAAGACAGTGCTGCTGGCAAAATGGGCTCCAACTGGAAATCTGTCCTGCGGACCAATCAATGGTGGGATTATGCAGGCGCAGCCAAGGGAGACCCAAAACAACTGGAACGGATGGGCAAGAAATAATTAGGAACAATAGTCTTTCTTTATGCAGCGTCCCAACCTGCACAGGCAATTCCCCAGTCGTCATAATTCGAATAAATTCAGCCTCCAGGGGTCTGTCGTCAATGGCAGTGACACAAAGAGGAGTAGACAATGGGAATAAGGGAACTTCCATGTATTTGGCAAAAAGAGCGTCCATGAAGTTCCCAGCAGCTCCAGAGTCAATGAAAGCCTAGCCGAAAATGGCTAGACGAATCTGTAAAAGGAAGGTGAAACCTGTGAGTGTTCTCTTGAGACTTCGGAGTAGTGCCCCCTACATGAGTTACCCTAGATATACCTCGGGGAACAGAACTCGTGGGCTTCACCGGACAAGAGTTTGCAAAATGAGACTGTCCGCCACAATACAGACATAGGCCAGTCATCCGTCTACGGAGCCTTTCTTGTTCAGAGAGACAAGCTCTTCCAACTTGCATCGTTCCTCCGGAGGAGAAGTAGAAGCTTGAGTAGCTGGAGTATGCAAGAGAGGTCTTTGGAAGAGGGGTGCCAACAAGGGCTGAAATCTTTTACAACGCTCCTTCTCTACTTGATGCTCTCTGAGATGAGTGTCCACCTTAATGGATAGTGCAATCAGATCTTCCAGCAGATCAGGGAACTCCCTGGAGACAAGATCATCTTTAATGCGAATAGACAGACCTTGATAGAATACGGCCTTATAGGCATCGTCATTCAAGGAAGTCTCAGCCATCAAAGTTCTAAAGTCAATAGCATAGTCACTGACACTGCGGTTCCCCTGCCAGAGTTGCAGAAGACAAGACGGGGCATTAGTGACCTGACCCGGGGCATCAAACACAGTACGAAATGCTTGAAGAAAAGCCTTGGCATCAAAAGTCAGTGGAGAATTCTTCTCCCAAAGAGATGTTGCCCACTCAAACGAGACATCACATAGCCCACCTTGGAACGTTCATTGGGGAAGTGCGAGGGTTGAAACTCGAACTGGATCTGGCACTGTTTAGCGAAACCTCTGCAGGCCTGTGGGTCCCCACTGAAGCGAGGAGGAGGCGGAATACGAGGCTCACCAGATGAGAAACCTGTGGTAGACGAGACGACCGCCATGGGAGGATTTACAGCAGCTTGGGAAGGAGGCACTCGAGAGAGAAGGGTATCGAGTGCCTGTCCAATGCGGTACTGCTGGGCTTCATATTCCTCCATGCAGGATGCCAGTCCACGGAGCGCTCGTCCAACATCAGGCGTAGCTTCCTCAGTAGGATCCATGGCCCAAGTATAATGTCAGGGAGCCGGGAGCTCCCTCCAGGGAGATAGTCAGGATCGAGGAGGAAGCCCTCTTGAGGGAGCAAGGTTGCGGTGTCCAATGGGTTAATCAAAGGAGTAGTCAGAATCCAGGCAAGAGTTTACGGGCAGGAGGATAACAGCAAAGTCCAAAGTCCAGGCAAGGGTCAGGATAATAATCAGGAACAAGATTTTAGCAATAGTAGCTCACAGGGAACCCAGTATACACTCAGGGAAAGTTTCCTATACTTGGGCGCCATTCTGGCATCTTGGTAGCATTTTTATATTTGAATTTGACGCCATTGTGACGTCATTGGCGTCCTTGCACCGACGTCGGTGCGCTGACATCATCGCGCCAGCGCCGCTACCCACGTGGCGGCCATAGGCGCCGCCATTTTGGGAGCGACGCCGGCAGGGGAGGACGCGCCGCCCGAAGCTCCTGGAACTGCTCCGGGCGGCGATCGTGACATTTAGACAATCCACAGTCATTTTGGAACAAAGTTCTTTGGACTGATGAGACAAAAATAGTTATTTTCATGGCGGAAGAACACTGCATTCCAAGAAAAACACCTGCTACCTACTGTCAAATTTGGTGCAGGTTCCATCATGCTGTGGAGCTGTGTGGCTAGTTCAGGGACTGGGACCCTTGTTAAAGTTAAGGGTCAGATGAATTCAACCCAATATCAACAAATTCTTCAGGATAATTTTAAAGCATCAGCTTGAGGAAAGGCTAATGTAAGCCTGAAACTTTGCTGTATTGCGTCTGAATAAAGCCCTTCAAATAAAGGCTTTTTAAGAAACTTTATATTGGTCAGGTGCTGTCTATTTGAAAAGTGTTCCAGAATTTCGGCTGCTAGTGGCTGCCTGGGACGTGCACCTAACAAGACTATTCACGGATGGAGAGTGCTGACTTATCCTGTGTATAATGTTCAAGCATCAGTCATAAAGTTGAAGTTATACAGGGGTTGGATATTCCAACAAGACAATGACCCTAAACACACTTTGAAATCTACAAAGGCATTTATGCAGAGGGAGAAGTACAATATTCTGGAATGACTGTCGCAGTCATCTGACTTGAATATCATCGAAAATATAAGGAATGATTTGAAGCTGGCTGTCCATGCTCGGCATACATAACATTTAACTGCTGGAGAGATTTTGTATGGAAGAATGGTCAAAAATACCATCCAGAATCCAGACACTCATCAAAGGCTATAGGAGGCGTCTAGAGACTGTTACATTTGCAAAAGGAGGCTCAATGAAGTATTGATGTAATATCTCTGTTGGGTGCCCAAATGTATTTACAAATAAACTGGGACAAACTTGAATCTTAAGAGACAACTGCAATTAAATCAGATGTAAACTTTCATTACAGGTGTCCTAAATCAATAATATGAAACCTGCTGATTGGTTACACGTGCAACCAATCACAGACTCCTGTGTTATAAATCACTTAATACAGTGAGAAACAAATGTTTAGTATACTGGATAAATAGTCCAGCATATGGGGAAAATAGCCATTATTTTGAGATTACCAATGCTTTCAATGGAGATTAAAGCTTTACATCCAGGAACCTCAGTGACTAAGCTCAGTTACAGGCTATGCAAATGTTCCCTGGGATGACATACACCAGGCACCTCCATACAAAGCAACCGAAAAGTACCTTGGATCTTGAATGATTAAAAAAATGGAATTAAAATACTTTGTGAAGAACCAACATGAGATGACTTGATAATGGACTTGGTAATGGTCAACAATATTTGCAGAAAATACTCAAAGTTCTATGAATCTGATAAATGGTTTCACACATTTTTAATTAACTTTCTACATTTTGCAAGCAAAACTGAGAGAGTTTTTTTTTTCTTTTTCTAACCTTCCCCTTAAACCATAATACTGAACAATCTTTGTCTTCGGATTTTTTGAGAGTTGCTTTGAGGATCCCATGCTGTCACTCTTCAGAGGAGAGTCAAACAGAGGCACAACTTGCAATTGGCCACCTTAAATACATTTTCTCATGATTGGACACACCTGCCTATGAAGTTCAAGGCTTAACAAGCTAATCCAACCAATTTGGTGTTGCCAGTAATCAGTATTGAGCAGTTACATGCATTCAAATTTAGCAAAATTACAAGGATATCCTTTCACATTTTATTTAATCTCATACAACTGAATACTGCTTCACTAAAAATCTTTGTTCAGAAAACACCCCAGAACTCAGATGTTCCTGGGAAATGAAAGACATACCACTTATCTTTTTTGTTGAAAGTGGAGTAAATTATCATGCAGGCTGAGAGGGGTTCCCAAACTTGTTCATATGACTCTACATGCCAAAGTTCAGAATGTAAAGGGGATAACCTATCCTGTTCTTATGCCCCATGTCCAAGGATCTACTCTAAGACTTGACCGCACAGGTAGCTCTCCCAATCATTATTATACATATACTATAGATATATATTAAATATGTTCCCCTAGTCATGAAAGGTTGCCTTCGTGTAATGCCTCATTGCTTCATCTATGATTTTTTCAAAAACCTGTTATTCTCTAGTTCTGCTCCCTGTGCACCACAAGTGCCAGAGCCCTTCAAAAGCAACTTTATATCCTGAATTTTGGGCCCTGACACCTCAAGCATCAGCTTGTTAGTTTTGTAAACTTTTATTATCCAGTTCCTCCTCCATCCTCTGGCTTGTTAATCTTGTATCTGTTCCATCTACCACCTTACTAGCTATACTTACAGGGGGAATATTTTTTAAAAAAGCCCCCAACTATATTAGTTGTCATATTTGCAGATATGATGACAGATAATACCTATCTGAAAGAGATAGTAAAGTCCTTTCAAATACTTCAAGGAATTCGGTCATGATTTTTATGGCGTAGTGCTTTCTAAATTACACTGCAAATAATTCACACTACCATGTAAAATTCCTAACCAGTAGGTGTATTTTTTTTTTTTAATTTGTATCATTGGTGTGTAGGCAGCCATCTCGGGTCATTTGCCTTGTCATGTGCTTTCAGAAAAAGCCAGTGCTGCACTATGGAACTGCTTTCTGACAGGTATTTGTTTTTCTCTACTCAAAGTAACTGAAGGAGTCGCAGAAGGACATGAATTTTGATCACCGAGTGCTGTTCTTGTATATTACCTTCCCATTTTTCTGCTAATGGGCTGCTGGGGGTTGATATCACTCCAACTTCCAGTACAGCAGTATAGAGTGACTGAAGTTTATCAGAGAACAAGTCGCATGACTGGAGGTACCTGGGAAACTGACAATATGTCTAACCCCATGTCAGATTCTAAAATTAAATTTAAAAAAAATCTGTTTGCTCTTTTGAAAAACAGATTTTAGTACAGAACTCTGCTGGTGCAGCACTATTAACAGATGCATTTTGAAAAAAAAAAAAAACATTCTCCCATGACAGTATCCCATGAAATGAGATAGAATGATACTATACTTACCCTCCACTTTGCTAGCAGTGCCCCCATTTCAAAGCCAAGCTGCAGCTGAAACCAAAGTGGCTCATGTCACAGCTGCAATTAAAGATTAAAATGTTTTTAACCATCACAAAGTTTAGTGCCCATAAAGGGGTCTTCGTTTCGTTTAAATTACTCATGCTTGTGGTACAATTTGCTACTTAAGGGTCATACTACTTTAGTAGTATGTGTAATTGGGTAATCAAATAGAAAACTGCCATTTGTAAAAATAAAGGCTGCCCCCTGGGATTCACAGTGCACACAAACAAACCATACATGTTAGGTCACATGAGTCAATTGACTTTTGCTTTCACACTTCGTCCTTTTACAGTTAAGAGTTGTATTATTTCTGGTCTGGTGATCAGAGGCAGAACAGAAATCAACACAATAAGTTGGTTCAAGGCAAGAGATGTAAAAGGTCAATATTTACTCAAATATATACCAGTTTGTAAGATTCTTTAATATGCCACTTTGATATAAACTGTTGCTTACGTATTCATTTTAGGGGTATAGTTTTCCTTTAAGCTACCAAGGTATTTTAGGCCAGCTGCAGACAACTTTTCACATCAACCCTCAGCCTGCCTATTGTTACAATCCACTATTCAAGAAGCCTGTATGAGGTGTCAAGATAGATGTGGGCCAGAAAAGGATGCCTCTTATTATATAAACAAACAAGAATGACCACTGTGGCTGCATAGGTCAATTTCAGTTCTGCAATGGAAAAAGACTGCATAAAGACAGCTAATGTATTCTAACCAACTTTGCATTAAATGGGAACGATCACCATTTAAAAAAAACCACAACTGCCGATGTGTAATAAATCTTCCAGTTTTATATGTCCACATTTTCAAACATTTTGAAGTCATGAATTTCAGGCATTGTGGTCAAAAAATGTCTTCACGACATTCACACAAGTTTTTCCTTCTTTTTCACAATAATGGCAGTACAACATCTGCACAGTGGCGGAACTTCTGGGGAGCAGGGGGTGCAATTGTACCAGGGACCGCACCCTCTGCAAGCCTATATGTGCTTAAGAAAGATCTTAAGCGCACATAGAATTTAAAAAAAAAACAATAGCAAAGATCTAAGTAGCTGCTTCTGCCAACATCACCAGTAACATTGAGGCAATAATCGGGAAAAAAAGAAATCAGGCCGCTCCAAACTCACCCTGTGTGACTTTATTTGTGTAGCTCCATTCTTTAGTTGTAATGATCCGGCTGCTCTGCCATCAGTGCCCCCACTGAAAATATAATTGCTCGAAGGATGAAAAGGTGGCACCTGGTGATGTTGGTCAGTGATCTGTTGGAATAAACCACCTTTTTATCTTACCGGAGTGCCGCCTTTTCATACATTTTTAGACCTATGGCACATGCCATACATACCTGTGTATGATATAAAAAAAAGTCAACTTCAGTTTTTCAAGTGGTCAATCTTGACTGTTCAGATTCAGATAGGAGAGGTACTAGGATTTAGTCAAAACTTAGAACAAATATCTGGGAATTGCCAGAATCCTGAACCAAAGCAGCATTTCTAAAAAAAAACCTGAAACCAGTTTCAGATAATTCACAAGAAAGACCTTTTCACTTAATTGCAAGTGCATTCTTTACCTTATGTCTTTTGGAAGCATTTCTGGTGCGGTCACTCAACTGTCCTAAATTGATACATTAGTTGTTACATTTTTATCTTTAGCCCTACTGAGCAGAATGCCTGAGTTTTATAAAAAGCAGCTGTTCGATTTGATGCAACATTTGCTAATATTCCACAGAAACTTTCAACGTTAATGTAATGAATTGTAATAATCCAACATTTACTGCTGGATTACAGAGCTGCCAGACAAACATCAGAGACAGGAACATTATTTCACTTTAATTTTGGAAGAAAAAAGAAAAAAAACAGTAAAATTAATAAAACATTGAAGTTAATTGAAGTGTTTGGAAGGTGGAAAATCCCTGTAACAATCCCTTTAAGTAGTAAATGTACAGTCTGCTTCTCAAATAGAAGCAGACAAGAAATATTTACAGCTTTAGTTGCATGAGCAACAATCATACACAATGGGATAGAAAGTAAGGAATATTCTGGGGAAATAGTTAATTTTCTGCCTTTGGTTTGGTCCTAAACCAGAAAACAAAATTTTTCAAAGAAAAGGGACTTTCTACATAACTGGGAATGACAAAACCCCTTACTTTATACACTAGATCAGTAATGTAGCAGCTGAGAAATACCATCTCCAGCCATTCTACCAGGTTACCCTTGAGCCATCCTAAGTGGGCTTATGTGGAGTATAGCCGTCTGTTGGAATCACCAGGCAGTCAGTACAGATGGTTTAGCCGGCGTCTCGACCGCCTCGTGTATCCCCGTGCGCTCGTGGATGACATCACTGCTCAACGCGTTTCGTCTTCTGACTTCGTCAAGGGCTTCAAAGCTGTCAATGCGCATGTCACCTTATGAAGAAACGGCAGATCCGGTTGCGTGTTCCTCCCTTCGGCTTCTCTTGTTCTGTTTGTTTGCATGTTACTATAGTAACGTCTTCCCGGCCCAAATGTGTCTAATATTCTGTACGTTGCCATGACACCCAGCGGATTTCTTCCATCACAGAGGGAGGGTTTTAATCAGTGAGGGAAATTACAGCATAAACTAAACAAAAAAAGGGAAGTTAAAAGCCTTTCAGATTATGGAAATGTAAAGTTGACCTGAAACAGACAATTTTAATAAACAACAACCAGTTTTACAGAGTGCTATCAAACACAATAGCAAAGAGAATCCTGAAACCACCTGTGCCATATGCCTGTCCTGAGGGTACATAACAAGCAGAGAAATAAAAGATAACATTGAATTCTTTCTGCATCTAGTTTTAGTCTCAGTTTCTGAAGGAGACCACAAACTGGGCAACATACTTAGTATCTGACATGTAGTACTGTCCCATTTGTAAAGCTGCTGAACTAGGAGGAAGGAAATGCAGCTCTACTTACGTTCTGTTCTGTCAATATACCACGCAATCACAGATATTGGCAAAGATTGGACAGATTAGTCACTTTGGGGGTATATTGTGGACAAAGCACCTTCAATCCTGCTGGATACCAAAATTATGGGGATCCCTGCATGACCTAGCGTGAACCTAAAGCCTCACAGACTTAATCACATTGCTCATAGTACTTCCATACACACACATCAGGTATTCAACTGAAAGTGCACGATGCAGTTGCACATGACATTAAAGGGGTGGTTCACTTTTAAATTAACTTTTAGTATGTTATAGAACGACCAATTCTAAGCAACTTTTTAATTGGTTTTCATTATTTATTTTTTAAAGTTTGTTATTTGTCTTTTTCTTCTGATTCTTTGCAGCTTTCAAACGGGCGTCGCCGTCCCCTTCTAAAAACACAAATGCATTGTTATTGCTACTTTTTATTACTGATCCTTCGATTTAGACTCTCTCCTATTCATATTCAAGTCTCTTATTCAAATCAAAGCATGGTTGCTAGGGTAATTTGGGCCCTAGTTACCGGATTGCTTAAAATGCAACTTGAAGAGCTGTTGAATAAAAAGCTAAATAACTCTATAACCTTCAATAATAAAAAATTAAAACCAATTGCAGATTCTCAGAATATCATTCTCTACATCATACTAAAGGTTATCTGAAAGGTGAACAACCCCTTTCAATGGGTTGTTCACCTTCCAACACTTTTTTCAGTTCAGTTGGTTTTAGATACAGTAGTTCACCAATTACTTTCTATTTTCTATGTGTGACCATTTTTCTAATATTGAAGTGTAACTTTTAATTATTCACCTTCTAGTACATCTGTAAACTGTTCTAAATGGATACATTTAATTGATACTTTTCTTAACTGTCCCTGCTGAGCAGAATCCCTGAGTTTCATTAAAGACAGTTGTTAGAATTGATACAATAGTTGCTAATACTCCAGAGATGCTGCCAAGAAATGGATCAACTAAGGGGCATATTTATCAAAGGTCGAAGTACGACCACTGCTGTTTGAGGAAAGAGCACTCGCTGGTTATTTAAATACATTCTACATCCATGCCCAGCACTAATGTGAACTAAGGGTGCAATTAATACACACACCTGCACCTTTGTGAGAAGTGTGGGCCGCTGCTCGGTTGAAGCGGTGACGCAGGAAAGTCCAGGACTGCCACGCCCATATCCCCCTCCCGAAGGCAAGTTACCTCCGTCCTTGTTCCAAGGTACATTACCTGCTCAGGACTCACAGCAACATATTGGTTCACCCAGTGAATTTGTCTTTCCTTGCATTGTGAGGTGGACTGATTTGTAAAAAAAATGAGAAAAAGCCCCTCTTAAGAGTACAGAGCAGGAGAGCAGGCAGTTCCATCGTATGGCACAGCTGTTATACTAGCCTCACAGTTTCTGATATGTTATCTATACAAATTAACCATCACATACCAAAGCAGAAAATTTAATATAAGCTTCATTATACTGAAATAAGAAATTTTATAAATACAATCAATTAAAAATTCTGCATTGTTTCTGAAATAATCATGTTTATCTGCACTATCTCTCTCTCAGCATCTGTTTCTCTTCATTCTGTCTTCATGCTGCAGTTGGGTGTCAGATAGTAATTGACAGTTAGGGGCATATTTATCAAAGGTCGAGGTAAATTTTCGAATTGAAAAAATTCAAATTTTGGGCTATTTTTGTGCACTTCAACTAGGTAATAGCCCAAATTCGATTTGAATTTGCAAAAGATTAAAAAATTCGAATATCGAAATATACTGTCTCTTTAAAAATTTGACCATTTGCCATCTAAATAACATAATTAGAAGTTACCTCGGAGTTCCATGACCTGTATAAAAACACTTGGCCTTCGGGCTCGAGTTTTTATATGGTCATGAAACTCCTCGGTAACTTATAAAATCCTTATATTTTACAAAAGGGGGTACTTTATTCACTATATTATATAATTATTAGTGTTATATTTATATTATATTAATATAAATGTATATTCTAAACACCAAGTATGCTTTTTTCAGATTGTTGTGTCCCTTTAAGGCTAAATTTAAAATACTAGTCTAAACAAGCCAAAAGCGTTGTTTAAAGTATTAAAGCCTAAAATGGCTCACCACCCAGTATGGATTAAAAACATAATCCCTGTTCTGACCTAATATGTTTTTCAGAATTGGAGCTGACATTTCAGTGCCCTGACCAGTTTTAGCTGTTTAGTGTTTTAATAGTCCTCACAGCTCATTATACACCTCTTGCCTGAATCATATAAATTGGGGCAGCAGTTCCAATAATTATCAGGCTGGTTGGTAATTTACTTCAGGGGTGAAGTTTACTTCTTCGGCCTATTATTTTTTATGAGTGTGAATGATGAAATTTTAACACCAGAACTGGAATACGCTGTTTTTGCTTAAATGCAAGTTACAGTACAGTTCCTGAATAAAATATTTGTATATTGTTCCATTTTTCTATTAGTTGGAGTTGCAGAGAACTAGTGTTCTATTCAATTGTATTTTTTTCTTCTAACACAGTGGTCTGAAGTTTGCTTAAAAGCAAAGAAACCCTGACCATCATGCCAGACTGCTGCCATTTTCTTTGCTGCTTTCAATTGGTTTTGTACAGCATGTGTGCTGCATTTATGTGGTACTTACAGGGAGGCATTGCCTCGACAGGTCACCTGCCACAGCAGCCACTAAACCTTTGTGCCTTACAAAGTGCAATAGCAATGTCCAAAACTATCAGGTTCAGCTAGGATCCGAGCTCTGAGATGTGTGTTCCTAGGACTTTGCATCAATTGAGCCACTGGAGGCTCTCACAGCTGCTCCTGACCAGTCATTCTACTCATGTATTCAATGTGTCCTTTCTGTGTGCTCCTTTGTCTCCGCATACCTCATTAGTTCCATGTGTTCCTCATCCCTTAATCAAGACCCTTTATAAACCTGTCCCTGACCATTGCACCTTTCTAGGTCATTGTGCTTCATAGCCCAGATCTGATTCCTGTTATTGAGATTCCTGTTCCTGAGACCCTCCCTCTGTCCATGATTCCCAGCCTTGTTTCTGTGCTCCTGTCCCCTCTTAGCCTGCCTTATTGGATTTCACAGTTGCGACCTCTGGCCTGTCCTTGGACTCTGCTTGCCTGTTGCCTGACCTGAACTTTTGACCTGATCACTGGACTACATTTCTGCCTGCCAATTCCTTCCGTCTCTGGCTTTATATTTTCATTGTGCACCTGTTTAGTTAATTTGTCTCATTAAATCCTGCATATACTTCACCATGACTCTAAGACTCGGTTCTGCCATTTACAGTATACCCTGGGTTCCCCACCATACAGGCTCTCATTCGATTGTTTCACTTCTGTGTCTGATCATTACAGTTTCCCATAATATAAACACATATATATCAGAAAACATAATTTATCTTATGCACAAAAACACAGCAGATTTGGAAAGTTCTATGTCTCCTGAACACGCCAATACCAAATATATATTTATATGTAGTTTTATAGAGTTTTCTTGCTTGTATAGGTGAAAATTTCCAAGCAGTACACTACCAAATTTTCAAAGCATCACTTCACAAAACTGCATACTTCTGATTTCAAGGCCAAACATTCCACTAACAGTAGGTTTACCATAGAAAACTACACATTGTTAGAAAGAACAGATTCTGGTAAATCTAAAATGGGTAAATACTTTTTTGTTATCCAAACTGCCAAGTTGCAATTCTTTCCTAAATTTATCATTTTTTATAAAAAAAAAATTCCCACATACTATTAGTTACCAAGATAAAACACCCTAAATATGAATGCCTGGGGTCCACTGAACAATTTGATGTCCAGTATGTATTGGTTTACCAAAGCATGTGGCATATAGAGGCCCCAAAATGAAGACAACGCGTTTGAGCTATCAGTTCTGTAGTTCCAGATACTGCTAAATCAACACATTTACAGTGTTTTTTGAGGGGCAAAGGTAGAAAAAAGTATGTTCACCCAGAAAAACATATATTTTTGGAAAGTACACATTCCCAAGAATCCAAATTAGATATGAATGTCTCCAAAGTACCAAGCCACAAACATTTCCTAAATTTGTCCATTTTGGTTACATTTCTGAAAATCACCTCAAAGCTTCCACCTTGCAGCATTTTGTCTCCCACATACTATTAGGTACTGAAATAAAACACCCTAAATGTGAAGCTTGGGTCCGCTGTGCAGTTTGTTCAATCCTATGTTAATTATATATTTATACTCCAAACTACCAAACTGAAATACTATGCAAAAAGCAGCAATTTTTAAGACATTTCTGAAAATCACCTAAAAATATTGCAATTTGCCACATTTATCTCACCCAATGTCTGACGTACAATGGTAGATTAACCTAAATACGAACACTGAGGGTCTACTGAACAGTTTAATGCCCAATATGCAAGAAGGTGGCATGTACGTGCCCCAAATGAAAATAGTGCATATGAATTTTCTCAGCTGCCAATTCGCTTCTGTGAATAAAGCCCCCTGACTGCTTATTATATGCCGTAAGACCCCCTATCAGCACAAAGACTCCCCAAAAACCATATCTTTTTGGAAAGTACCCATTCTGACAAATCCAAAATGGGTAATGATGTCTTTCTACTCCAAACTACCAAACTGCAAAGCTACACTAAAGGCTTTTATTGATTTCTATGAAATTTCTGAAAAATTGTCTAAAAATATTGCAATTTGCCGCATTTATCTTACCTAATTTCTTACGTACAATGGTAAAACACCCTAAATATGAACACCAAGGGTCTACTGAACAGTTTGATGCCCAATATGCATAGATATACTTAAACAGATGGCATGTACAGACCAAAGAAAGTGCATGCACTCCTGCAGCCAGCCAGTGAGGTAAAAGGAGAAGCTTTATTCCATTCTATTAAAAATCAATCGTCCTAACGCATTTCGTATCACTGGATACTTAATCATAGGTACGGCATTCATAGGCATGTACAGATCCCAAATGAAAATAGTGCATAGAAATTTTCTCTCCTGCCAACTCTGCATTTACAAACAGTGCCCCTAACTGTGTATTATGTGCCACAACAGTACAAAGACCCCTGAAACCATACATTTTTTAGAAAGTACACATTCTGACAAATCCAAAATGGGTAATTATGGGTAATTATGTCTTTCTACTCCAAAATTCTAAACTACAATGCTACGCTAAATTAAACGTAAGGAACAACATTGCAAGCATAAAACCGCAATAAAAATCACAAAACTCAAATACAGTTAAATAACAAATCATTGCAATAACAGAATAACTGATCCAACAGCATATTTAGTGTTCAGAACGATTGATCCAAAAGTCATGCTGTGAAATCAACAGTTTTAAGGAGAAAACAAGAGGCAAAATTATCAAATAAAGAACTAAAAAAAGGTTAAAAAAATATTTGTGTGCTTGTGTCTGCATGTGTGTATAACTCTAAAAAGTGCGTGTATGTGTAAATATGTGCAAAAGTGTGCAGTGTCGGACTGGGACACCAGGGGCCCACCCAAAACCTTAGACCAGGGGCCCACTCTTAGTACTAATATTCTTCATCTCCTCAATCAACCTCTATTCTCCTAGTTTGTTTTCTTTACATGCTATAATCTATTATTCCATCTATTTAGCCTCTTTGTTCTCACATAATAGGGAATGGTCATGAAATAGGCCAAAAGTTTAGCAGCATGAGGGCCCACTGACACTTTGGCCCACCAGGAGTTTTCCTGATATCAACATAAAGAAAAAGGCAGAAAAGCAAAAAAAAGCTAACTTTAATGCATGTATGTGTGTGTAAATGTATGTAAATGAATGTATAAAGAAAGGCCACTTACTGTTTCTGCGGGCAGGAGTTTCCTTGGCAGCGTTGGAGGGTCCCAGGAATGCAGAGTCTATGCAGCAGGAAGCGAGTGGGCGAGCTGGAAGTTATGTCCTGCGTCAGTGTTGCGGAGATGGCTGATCCTGTGACAATCCAGTAAGAAGTTGGGCCCTCCAACGATTGTGGTGCAGGACCGACATGGAAGCCCTTGGTTCGTTGCCTGGGGGTTGGGGGGCCATCCGACTTGCTATGCGGCATCAAAGAAGCCCTTTAATGAGAAGCACGTATGTACTATGTGCTTGGCACTTAGAGCATTTTCTGCTAGCACCTAGTACCTATGTGTTTGGCATGTAAAGGGTTAAAAGTGAAAGCTTGGAGGTGGAAGAAGGACACAGTGGGGTTGTGGGCAGGATGGGTATGAGAAAAAGTTCAGCTCCAACCCACTTCGTCTGCTCATCACTAGCCAGCAGTCCATCTTTAGACTAACAGAGTCTGTAAGTTCCCTGGCATAACTATAACAGAGGCCTTCGAGATGGGCAAGCATGTGCATACAACATCTGCTAATGCAATCCCAGTTGTGAGTTTGATTCTCACCTTCACCAAAAGTCAGTTGCTGAGTGCTGCATCCAATCACAGAAGCTACACTAGGTGGAGGAACAAAATCTAAAGTGCTCTCTAGGGAAAACAGGCAAGGTGGTGTTAATGATCAAAGAATCCACCAATAGAGATGTAACCCACCTTATTGCAACAGCCTGTGTGGCTGTCAAATCTCCATACTGTACAGCTGCTGACAAAAGAACTTATGCAGATACTGTATGTTCTGGGTTTTACAATTTTTTATTAAAGTGAAGTGCATTGGTCCCTGTAAAACAGCAGGGAAAAACACTGCCACTATCATGTACACAGCAAGGCCACCAACCTACTTTACAACAGGCAGTTGTTACTAGGTATCAACAGAAACTTATTACAGGATTTTTATAACCTTATGGAGTATGCAGTATAACATAAAAAACATTAAACATTAGTAAATAGCAAACAATGTCCTTTCATTGTGATGAGAAATTCATAATCAGGTAAGAGGGTGCTGCTCAGATTGGGCAGATCTCATACAGCAGTCGTCTGTAGTTTACAGCAAAGCAAATACAGCATTTTGCAGAGAGTGAGTTAACTTCTAGAACAGTGCTCTCACCTCTCCCATAAATCTTAAAGGGGACCTGTCACCCTAAGAAATAATTTCAAATTATTTTCTATCATGTTAGTTGAGCAAAATAAACTTTACTTACACTGTCTTTATTATTTAAATTTTGTTTCCTTCTGTTTTGGAATTATACAATCACAGCAAGCAGGCAGCTGCCATTTTGTGGACACGGTTATTAAGGAAAATTGTGTATCACCCCAAAATCTTGTGTATGAACCAGAATGAGGGACCCAATGTCCATGTGCAGTGACCAGCGCCGATGTGCGTGTATGTGTAAATATGTGCAAAAGTGTGCAGTGTCGGACTGGGACACCAGGGGCCCACCCAAAACCTTAGACCAGGGGCCCACTCTTAGTACTAATATTCTTCATCTCCTCAATCAACCTCTATTCTCCTAGTTTGTTTTCTTTACATGCTATAATCTATTATTCCATCTATTTAGCCTCTTTGTTCTCACATAATAGGGAATGGTCATGAAATAGGCCAAAAGTTTAGCAGCATGAGGGCCCACTGACACTTTGGCCCACCAGGAGTTTTCCTGATATCAACATAAAGAAAAAGGCAGAAAAGCAAAAAAAAGCTAACTTTAATGCATGTATGTGTGTGTAAATGTATGTAAATGAATGTATAAAGAAAGGCCACTTACTGTTTCTGCGGGCAGGAGTTTCCTTGGCAGCGTTGGAGGGTCCCAGGAATGCAGAGTCTATGCAGCAGGAAGCGAGTGGGCGAGCTGGAAGTTATGTCCTGCGTCAGTGTTGCGGAGATGGCTGATCCTGTGACAATCCAGTAAGAAGTTGGGCCCTCCAACGATTGTGGTGCAGGACCGACATGGAAGCCCTTGGTTCGTTGCCTGGGGGTTGGGGGGCCATCCGACTTGCTATGCGGCATCAAAGAAGCCCTTTAATGAGAAGCACGTATGTACTATGTGCTTGGCACTTAGAGCATTTTCTGCTAGCACCTAGTACCTATGTGTTTGGCATGTAAAGGGTTAAAAGTGAAAGCCTGGAGGTGGAAGAAGGACACAGTGGGGTTGTGGGCAGGATGGGTATGAGAAAAAGTTCAGCTCCAACCCACTTCGTCTGCTCATCACTAGCCAGCAGTCCATCTTTAGACTAACAGAGTCTGTAAGTTCCCTGGCATAACTATAACAGAGGCCTTCGAGATGGGCAAGCATGTGCATACAACATCTGCTAATGCAATCCCAGTTGTGAGTTTGATTCTCACCTTCACCAAAAGTCAGTTGCTGAGTGCTGCATCCAATCACAGAAGCTACACTAGGTGGAGGAACAAAATCTAAAGTGCTCTCTAGGGAAAACAGGCAAGGTGGTGTTAATGATCAAAGAATCCACCAATAGAGATGTAACCCACCTTATTGCAACAGCCTGTGTGGCTGTCAAATCTCCATACTGTACAGCTGCTGACAAAAGAACTTATGCAGATACTGTATGTTCTGGGTTTTACAATTTTTTATTAAAGTGAAGTGCATTGGTCCCTGTAAAACAGCAGGGAAAAACACTGCCACTATCATGTACACAGCAAGGCCACCAACCTACTTTACAACAGGCAGTTGTTACTAGGTATCAACAGAAACTTATTACAGGATTTTTATAACCTTATGGAGTATGCAGTATAACATAAAAAACATTAAACATTAGTAAATAGCAAACAATGTCCTTTCATTGTGATGAGAAATTCATAATCAGGTAAGAGGGTGCTGCTCAGATTGGGCAGATCTCATACAGCAGTCGTCTGTAGTTTACAGCAAAGCAAATACAGCATTTTGCAGAGAGTGAGTTAACTTCTAGAACAGTGCTCTCACCTCTCCCATAAATCTTAAAGGGGACCTGTCACCCTAAGAAATAATTTCAAATTATTTTCTATCATGTTAGTTGAGCAAAATAAACTTTACTTACACTGTCTTTATTATTTAAATTATGTTTCCTTCTGTTTTGGAATTATACAATCACAGCAAGCAGGCAGCTGCCATTTTGTGGACACGGTTATTAAGGAAAATTGTGTATCACCCCAAAATCTTGTGTATGAACCAGAATGAGGGACCCAATGTCCATGTGCAGTGACCAGCGCCGATGTGCGTGTATGTGTAAATATGTGCAAAAGTGTGCAGTGTCGGACTGGGACACCAGGGGCCCACCCAAAACCTTAGACCAGGGGCCCACTCTTAGTACTAATATTCTTCATCTCCTCAATCAACCTCTATTCTCCTAGTTTGTTTTCTTTACATGCTATAATCTATTATTCCATCTATTTAGCCTCTTTGTTCTCACATAATAGGGAATGGTCATGAAATAGGCCAAAAGTTTAGCAGCATGAGGGCCCACTGACACTTTGGCCCACCAGGAGTTTTCCTGATATCAACATAAAGAAAAAGGCAGAAAAGCAAAAAAAAGCTAACTTTAATGCATGTATGTGTGTGTAAATGTATGTAAATGAATGTATAAAGAAAGGCCACTTACTGTTTCTGCGGGCAGGAGTTTCCTTGGCAGCGTTGGAGGGTCCCAGGAATGCAGAGTCTATGCAGCAGGAAGCGAGTGGGCGAGCTGGAAGTTATGTCCTGCGTCAGTGTTGCGGAGATGGCTGATCCTGTGACAATCCAGTAAGAAGTTGGGCCCTCCAACGATTGTGGTGCAGGACCGACATGGAAGCCCTTGGTTCGTTGCCTGGGGGTTGGGGGGCCATCCGACTTGCTATGCGGCATCAAAGAAGCCCTTTAATGAGAAGCACGTATGTACTATGTGCTTGGCACTTAGAGCATTTTCTGCTAGCACCTAGTACCTATGTGTTTGGCATGTAAAGGGTTAAAAGTGAAAGCCTGGAGGTGGAAGAAGGACACAGTGGGGTTGTGGGCAGGATGGGTATGAGAAAAAGTTCAGCTCCAACCCACTTCGTCTGCTCATCACTAGCCAGCAGTCCATCTTTAGACTAACAGAGTCTGTAAGTTCCCTGGCATAACTATAACAGAGGCCTTCGAGATGGGCAAGCATGTGCATACAACATCTGCTAATGCAATCCCAGTTGTGAGTTTGATTCTCACCTTCACCAAAAGTCAGTTGCTGAGTGCTGCATCCAATCACAGAAGCTACACTAGGTGGAGGAACAAAATCTAAAGTGCTCTCTAGGGAAAACAGGCAAGGTGGTGTTAATGATCAAAGAATCCACCAATAGAGATGTAACCCACCTTATTGCAACAGCCTGTGTGGCTGTCAAATCTCCATACTGTACAGCTGCTGACAAAAGAACTTATGCAGATACTGTATGTTCTGGGTTTTACAATTTTTTATTAAAGTGAAGTGCATTGGTCCCTGTAAAACAGCAGGGAAAAACACTGCCACTATCATGTACACAGCAAGGCCACCAACCTACTTTACAACAGGCAGTTGTTACTAGGTATCAACAGAAACTTATTACAGGATTTTTATAACCTTATGGAGTATGCAGTATAACATAAAAAACATTAAACATTAGTAAATAGCAAACAATGTCCTTTCATTGTGATGAGAAATTCATAATCAGGTAAGAGGGTGCTGCTCAGATTGGGCAGATCTCATACAGCAGTCGTCTGTAGTTTACAGCAAAGCAAATACAGCATTTTGCAGAGAGTGAGTTAACTTCTAGAACAGTGCTCTCACCTCTCCCATAAATCTTAAAGGGGACCTGTCACCCTAAGAAATAATTTCAAATTATTTTCTATCATGTTAGTTGAGCAAAATAAACTTTACTTACACTGTCTTTATTATTTAAATTTTGTTTCCTTCTGTTTTGGAATTATACAATCACAGCAAGCAGGCAGCTGCCATTTTGTGGACACGGTTATTAAGGAAAATTGTGTATCACCCCAAAATCTTGTGTATGAACCAGAATGAGGGACCCAATGTCCATGTGCAGTGACCAGCGCCGATTCGTACCTTAGTGCCGCCTGAGGCGGCTCCTGCAATGCCGCCCCCCCTCACCGACTTACCTGTCGGGAGGGGAGGCAGGAACACTAATGCGGAGAGCGCAATTGCGCTCTCTCGCATTCGTAAAGCCGAATTTCCGGTTTAAAAACCGGAAATTCGGCTCTTAAAGGTGCAGGAGCGGCTTTTTGCCGCCCCTGGAAACCGCTCCGGCGTTGCCGCCTGAGGCGAGCGTCTCAGCTCGCCTCATTGGCGGCGCGCCCCTGGCAGTGCCGTACACAACAGGTCCACTTTAAAGGGAGGAACCAGACCATTTGACAGTATTTACTAGGATAGGGCCCATTACAAAGATATACTGTGCTATATATTCTCCACGGATTTAATCTATTATATCAAATAGTGAGGTTTACCTTCTATCAGAAATCACTTATAACCTGTTTAGTTCTACTTAATGGTAACATAAACAAGCTTTCATTGCAAAATCCTCAAAATCGTGTTGGAACAGCCCAAAGGTTTTCCTTCCTATTATTCCTTTAACCTTTAGCAAAACAGAAATATTTGGTGAAGATTCATATTCATATATTCATTGTGTTACAGAGACATGCATGGACTTAAGCAGGGATGTATGAAAAAAATGCTGTAGCACCTGCCACTAAAGCAAGTCAGTAGGGTGTAGCTGGGGGGTGGAAATTGATGTGAAGCAAAGACAAGGGTGCAAGAATTTTTGATTAATGGGCGGAGAGAGTGATCTAAAGGGATAACTGGAGGAAGACTAAGAAAAGTAGGTGTATGCACCCTCATGCATCACCCCAAGCTTGACTTTGGCCATTTGCCTTGGATGCCCTTCCCACTTTTAGAGGGGAGCATCCCATTTAGAGCCCTTAAAGGAACAGTTCAGTGTAAAAATAATAGATAACCTGTGGGAAATAAAAAAAGATTTGTAATCTATGAAGACTGGAGTGAGCAGATATCTAACATAAGAGAACACTACTTACTGCTTTTCAGCTCTCTAACTTTGAGTTAGTTAGTGATTTTAAGGGGGGGGTGGACATGGGACATAACTGTTCAGTGAGTTTGCAATTGATCCTTAGCATTCAGCTCAGATTCAAAAGCAACATTTATGACCCATGTGCCCCCCTCAAGTCAGTGCTTGGTTACAGTCTGGTAACCAATCAGTGGAAACCAGGAAGTAGGGTTCTGGCAAACATTTCTATTTTGCAGGTTCTAATGAAGTGTGAAACTAAGACACTTATGTCATATTAAAGGAGAAGGAAAGTCGTATCCCACTCGGTGATACCAAATGTTCAAATTTCCTGGGGCAGACGCTTGTGCAGTAGAACGAAATAGACAACTTTTTCCTTAAAGGGTTTGTTCACCTTCCAAACACTTTTTTCAGTTCAATTGTTTTCAGATTGTTCCCCAGAAATAAAGACTTTTTTCAATTACTTTCCGTTATTTTTTTTTTACAGTTTAATAAAAATGTACTAAAATACAATGGCCAGATCAGTAGCACTTCCATTGTATTTTAGTACATTTTTATTAAGCCATGGAGTGCTCCCACAACCTTTCCTTTTTGCATTTTGTATTGTAGCAGATCTATTCTGTTCGGAAGTTCAGCAGCTATGCTGCAGGCCAGGATTCCATGTGGTTGTAGCACCCCCACACCTGTCTCTTTAAATGGTGGAACAATGCCTTTGGAAATGGGTGTTGGTCTGGGCAGTTTCTCTCTCTTAAAAGCCGCAAGTGGGGGAGGATTAATCTCATGGAACCAATGCTGGGGTCTAGGTTATCTCTCCCCTTTGAAAGCTATTGGCGGGGGAGGACTAAGCCCTATGATGAAAACCAATGCCCAGGTCGGGAGACCTTTTATTTCAGGTAATGCTCTTATGCCGGGAGGCTTTAGCATTTGAAATTATGACCAGAGGTAAATAGTTAGGGACCGCCATATGGGTTTAACCTTGATGTGGTATGGTGGCTTATCAATCTTATGATCATAATTTTGTAACTAAAAACCCCTGTCTTTGTAAATACATGCATCTGCATAGATTACTGATATGACAGGGACCAGGGAATGTGCATTGATCAATTTTTTTTCTTTTTTCTATGTCTGTAGTTAATTTGGCCAGATCAGTAGCACTTCCATTGTATTTTTGTACATTTTTATTAAGCCATGGAGTGCTCCCACATCCTTTCCTTTTTGCATTAAGTTTAAAGTTGAATGTTCCTGTCTCTGGTGTTTGAGTCTGGCAGCTCAGTAATTCTAATGCAGACTCTAAACTGTTAATATTTTGCAACATTTAGTTGATACATTTCTAAGCAGCATCTCTGGAGTATTAACAACTATTGTATCAATTCTAACAGTTGCCTGTAATGAAACCCAGAGATTCTGCTCAGCAGGGAAAAAAATAAGAAATGTATCAACTAAATGTATCAATATACAACAGTTTACAGGGTCAGCGACACCCCCCCCCCCCCAGAGCTGCTTTAGAAAGTGAAAAATAACACTTTACACTTCAATATTAGAAAAACGGTGACACATAGAAAATAGAAAGTACTTTTAAAAAGTCGGTATTTCTGGTGATCTATCTGAAAACAACTAGTTGTTTGAAGGTGAACAACCCCTTTAAAGTTTGGTAATGCGCATGCGCAGTCCTGAGAAGAATGAAGAAGCGAGAAGAGCATCACTTTGTGGTCCTCGCTGGAATAACCCGGGGCCGGTGCAGTTTTCTGCTGATAGGAGCACAGGCCCTGGGTTTCAGGTAAGTATATACATTTATTTGGGGTGCCTAACATTTGACACCCCCAAGTGGCATATGACTTTCCTTCTCCTTTAAACCCCATTACAGCTAGTGGGTCTCTACAATGCATGGGGCAAATTCACTAAAGAATACATTTTCGGCAGCTAACGATCCACCACACTTCACATCAGTTAACCAGGTACAAACTCTTACGCAAAATTCGTACGCAAATTCACTAAAATGCAAAGTTGCGTCTCAGCAGCCGAATGCTGGTGAAGGTTCGCTAGCGTTAATTTGTCAGCGCGACCATTTCATATCGATCTTTCGCTACGGTTCAATTCTGCCTAGCGAAACTTCATTAATACTCTTACGCTTAAATCAATTTGAATAGGGTGGGTACATATAGGTCGTATGGATGTCTTTCTTAGAGATGTTGGTGCAAATGCTTGAAGTGGGCACTTATTATTACAAATGTCCATAAGGCAAAATAAAGACAAAATATATCCTCTAATGCCCTAGACATGAGCCCAACAAATGTGGCATGCCCCTGAAATGGTTGGGAAAAAAATGTTAACACAAAAATCTTTAATAGTTAGGACTTTTGAAGGCAATCCTACTTAAAAAACGAAAAAACACCAGTGTTTTTTACAACTTTTATGACTTTCTGGCATACAGGCTATGATGTCACTGACATTGAGATTGAGAAGAATGTAGTTTCATCCTATCAGTTCGCCTGGTGTAAGGTGGTGAAGGAAACGTTCTGTAAAATTCACACTTTAGTGAATTTGGGGACTAACGATTGTTCTCCTTAGCGAAAATGAGCCTGGCGATAGGATGCAAAACTGCACCAACAACTGTCTCTTTCACTAGTGAATTGTCGTGTACGCCTGTTAAATTGTCGGATGAGATTTTTGGAAAATTTTCACTAGCGACAGCCACTTTGCCCTTTAGTAAATCTGCCTCAATGTCTGCCTGTGTATGAGCACCTATAGAATATTGCTGGTAGTACTGTTTAAAGGAACAATAACACCAAAAAATGAAAGTCTTTTAAAGTAATGAAAATATCATGAACTGTTTCTCAGCACTGGTAAAACTGATCTATTTGCTTCAGACAGGCCCGGATTTGTGGCAAGGCCACAAAGGCCCGGGCCTAGTGTGGCAAGATGGTAGGGGCAGCATGCCACCAAGCCGCATTCGAAGAGGCGCTAATCACCAGCGTTTGGGCGCAAGCACCGATGCTTCTGCAGGGGCTTTCTCTCTAAATTGATGGGCTAGGACCCTGTGGCGCGAAGAGGCCTTGGAGCTGCAAAGACAGGAATCCTGCCCTGGCTTCAGAAACACTACTATAGTTCCTATAAATAAGCTACAGTGTAGTAATTGCGGAAATTGAAAAAAGGCTATATGGCACAGGTTAAATAGTGGATAACAGATAGCACCATTATGTTCTACAGAGCTTATCTGCTATCTGCTGTGTAACCTGAGCCTTTTCTCCTTTGAATGTCTGCCCCCATTGCTACACAGCAGCTTATTTATATAAACAATAGTGTTTCTGAAGCAAACACAGTAGGTTTACCAGTGCAGGGCAACACTGCATTATATTTTCATTACTTTAAAACACTTTAATTTTTTTATGTTACTGTTCCTTTAAAAGAGTTGAGGCCCAAGTGTTTAATAAGTTTGAAATAATGAAAAAAAGAGTCAGCCTGACTTTCTTTTGATACAAACTACAACTTCCATTATCCTCCATTAGATTGAACCACACCTTAAATGTATAAAAGGCAATATTTATTACATTCATTAGCCATATAAATTACCAGCATAGTAAAAACAGTTAGGCACTAATATCATCTGTGAAAAAAGTGTTTTACATATCATTGGTAGAATATAGTACTATAAATGTTTATTGACATCACCTTACAGCAGTTGCTATGTTTATCAGTAAATAATTAATCCTATAATGCTTGTTGGCAGGCAATTTGGGAGAAAAGGGGGAGAAGGGGTATTCCCTAATAACATAAACATCATGGTACAAAAAAAACTTGCAATGTGATCACCCACCCAAGTCAGTAAATAAGCATTCACATAACACAACAAAAGGTGATACTCGCCTCAACCCGGCCCGTTAACAAATTGTAATTCATATGTTCAAGGAGAGGTCAAAGGGATTGGATGGTGCCAACACACTGGCCTCAGTGTTAATTCTTTATGTTATGAAGGAATAAAACTTCCCAATCTTTTCTTCCACATGTGCATGGCAACAAGCATTAAAGGGTTAATTGGTTACTTATAATCATGGGAACTGCTGTAAGACTAAGATGACATAAGCATTTATAGTACTATATTCTTACACAGATTTTTCACTGGTGATATTGGTGCCTAGCTTTTTTTAAGTGTTTTTGATATGCTGGTAATTTATATGGCTAGTGAATTTATATGGCTAACGAATTTGTAATAAAGATTGTCTTTTATACATTTAAGGTGTGGTTCAATCTAATGGAGGATGTTGGCAGTTGTAGTCTGTGTTAATTGTGTTACCTCTTCTGAACCCCTACCCAGTACAGTTTAAAATCAAATGGTTAACGAGGAAAGGTTACGGGTGGACTATAACTTAAGTGATTGCTCTAAAATATTTAGTATTGGTGACTTTCTTATGAAATTGAATATGCCCAGGGAAATCAACTTTCTGCCTGCTTTTAATTAAGGGTGTTTTTCTAAAAATAAAAATGGTGTGATTTTAGTGCACGTCCTCTATTTCATAATAAAGTCCTGCTGTAAGTATAGTTTTTATTTAGATGTATACAGATATATACAGATATATATATATCTATATATATATATCTATATATATAGATATATAGATATAGATATATATATATATATATATATATATATATATATATACAACATATAATTAGAGCAGTTGTTTTAGCCCACATATATCATTATTAAATAAACGACTTTTACAGCATTATGTAATAGTCTATTAGATATTTGGGGATATAAATATTTATAAACAGTACCGTATGTTGTTCTTCCTATGTTGAAATTAAAAATATACAGAAATATTCTTGAAATTAAAAATATACAGAAATTACTTAAAATTGTCTAATGCCACCTGATTTTCTTAAGAAATACAAAAGTAAACTAAAACCAAAATAAACAAAACTCTTCTGGCAGAATTTCAAAGAAACTATATGCCAGACAAAGACATGGAAGTATAATGAGGAAAACGACAAAAGATTATGGAAAGAAATAAAATCACAGTTGGTAATTCAAACAATGATACTAAATAGGAGGCTAATAAAGTCATGGACTTAATCACATCAATATGTACAAGTACCCAGATTTTCCACTTCAGTAACAGAGATAGCAGATATTCAATCTGTCATTAAAAGTATATCTTGTTTCTGGAAAATGGCTTGTAAACGATACTAGTAGAACACTTTAATTGGAATTATAAACTGAAATTACGAAATATATTATTTCTTTCTTTCCTGATTTTATTCATAGTTCTCAGGTGTCCTATTTTCAAAAAAAGCCATATTAGTGACAAAGCTGGCTTTTAGAATAATACAATAACATCTCCTTAAAGTGTTATCATCTTTTTCTACTCACACTTATATACAGTGTTAACCCATTGGATACTAGATCACTCACATGCAGCCTCTTAATTTTAGACTTTAGAGGGGCAGATTTATCAAGGGTCGAAGTGAAGTAAAAAAATGCGAAATTCAAAGTAATTTTTTGGATACTTCGACCATCGAATAGGCTACTACGACTTCGAATTCGATTCGAAGTTAAAATACTTCGACTATTCGACCATTTGATAATCGAAGTACTATCTCTTTAAAACTTTGACTTCAATATTTTGCCAAATTAAACCTGCTGAAGTGCTATGTGTCTATGTTAGTTTTTTGAAGTCGAGGAAAAATCGTTTGATCAATGGATGAAATCCTTCGAATCGTTCGATTCAAAGTATTTCATTGTTATTTTACTTCGACCGCAAATGTCCAAATTCGATGTAAAATACTTTGACTTCGTTATTCGAAAAGGGGAAAACTTTTTGTACTTCCTTGTTTTGTGACTTAAAGTCACACAATTTCCCTGGATTCGGCCGAATCCTGCTGAAAAAGGCCGAATCCCAAACCAAATCCTGGATTCGGTGCATCCCTAGTAGTGAGGAGCTGTAGGGCAGCAATTAAAGGCCTTTATGAGGAGCTGGAGCCTTACCTACAGCCACACACATTTTCACTGTGCTTTGGGCAGGTCCAGAATGCACTTGGGATACACCGTTCGGTTCAGCATTCAGCCAGGATTCAGTCTTTTTCAGCAGGATTCGGATTCGGCCGAATCCTTCTGCCTTTTTTTTTAATTCAAAATTCGACCCTTGATAAATATGCCTCTTAGTGAATTTATCGTTAATTCTAAAAATATAAGAAACAATATAATTTTAAGGCATGCTATAAAGAACACTCACTTTTTCAACCTTTTGTGAATCAGCTCCTATGGGAATCATTTTCACGGCGAAAATTTTACGCTCACCACTGGTCATAGGTGGTGTAGCAAGCTCTTTATTAAAGGTCCACTAGGTCCTGGTGGGACTAGTGGTCAGTGAGGTGCAACTTGTTGACTACTAGGTACAGGATTGGAAACTACTATAGTTTTCGAATAGTTTTGCTGCAGATATAAATGGCTGGGTTCTCATAACTTTTTGCTGAGATCAGAACTGCAGCAGTGCCCTTACCAGTAGAACTGCCTACTTTACATTTGACTATCCGTGCCTTCAAAGTTTGGCTTGGATCTAAATTGCTAGCCATATACAGTAGAAACCCTAATTTATGTTTTTCAATGGACCAGGAAAAAATAGTGTAAAATCTGGAAAAATGCAAAATCAGGGAAATGATCTTCAAGTACTCAAAGGATATAAGCACAGGAGTCAGTTTTATTTTCTGTACACTGTTACTGCATTACTGACAAGGGTTAATCATTACAGCATTCATGTTACACTATGGGGGGAAGCATATGCAAGACCTCTCTGACACATGCACAACCTGAAGCAATAAGTGATCTGTGCATGACTGTAAGAGGGACAGACTAACTGGAATTGAATATTTACAGACATAATTATGGAAAAATATGCATCTGGTTAGTATTTTAAACCTCTTAATTCTACAGAAATAAAGACTTTTTTCAATTACTTTCCATTATTAATATTTTACTGTTTTTTGTTTTTTTTAAATCTGGGGAAAAAGAAAATTAAGGATTAAGAGAACACTTTTATATTTTGCATGAGACAAAAAATAATAAGAAAAAACATACAATACTATGGGGTGTCTATCTTTATCTAACTTTGGAGGACTAACAATAAGTTAGCTCACCAATTATGTTATAAACCATTAGAGGGCATGGCCTATCTGACCAGGGACATTGAATGATATCATTTGGGATTTGGGATTATGCCAGCCAGATCAGTGTTGGAAAAAAAAGACTGTCATAGCAGGGACTAAGACTAACGTACAGAAAAATACTTTAAGGGCAGCTAAGGTATCCCTCTTAAAGACAATTTTGCAGAACAATAGAGTAAAATGTATGTAAAAAAAACATTTCTTTGTATGTCATAGACATTAAGGGGTCTATTTAAAGGCCGAGTTTTGTGGACAAGTTTTTTTGAGAAAAAGTCAGTGGCAGAGGTCCCTTTAACAATTTCAAGTAATTTTTTTGCATTCAGAATTTTCAACCTGAATTATTAATAAATTTGGGAAATTTATGAATGGGCGTTAGGTCGGGTTTGTTTTATTTAAATTATGGGAAAAAGTGAAGTTTCAGTAAATAACCCCTTAAAAATATAAGATTTACTTCCCTGCTTGTTAACAAAATTAATATAAAATACATTCATAAAAAAATGCAAATAGTAATTGAGGCCACTTGTAAAACTTTTACATGAACTTCCATGTAGGGCTGAACCTTTACAATGAAGCAAATTTATTGTATGCATTTTTAAACCTCGTAAGCATTTCTTGTTATCTCTGAAATTAATTTGAGACCATTTTCCCCTTAAATTCTACCGAAGGTAGTGAATCTGGATTACTAACAATTATTTAGTTATATCGTTAAGTATCTACAATATCAGCAAAGAATGACTTCATAAATGTTTAATAATGAGAGGAATCATCAAAAAACATGCTCCGTGTACCATCATTAGCTTTAATCAGCACAATATCACAGAATAAGTCATGCTTAATAAATATTGTATTTTCTGAGAAATTAGGAAAGCTCTGTAGTCTGCCAAAAACTGTAAACCTTGCAAGGGTGCAGTAAAAATATAATAGCATCGGAAATGTATTTAGTTTAGGCTAGCACTGTTAATGGGCGAGTGCACTGCTCAGTACTTCACCAAACATGCTGTAACTTCACTAATATAATAAAGATGGGCAAAAAGACCTACCCGTTAGCTGCCCTGATTCAGAGCCATTGCCATTTACTGCAATAAATGTGGTGCTATTTAACTTTATTCCTCTTTATGTGGTATAACATGAAGTTATTGGCCCCTCAAATTAATCTTTTTAGGGACTCCCAAAACTTTGATTAAGATGAAATGCTTGGCTCAAATATTTATGTATATATAAAGTGTCCCTAGTTTTAGCAATTGCATCCAGGCAGAAATTTAACCCTAATTTGCTACCAATGTCTTTATTGATTTGTCAATGTGTTGTGCTATTTCAATCATTTACACAAGTGTTTTTTATTTAAGCATGCATCTATTTACACTACAGGATATAGTGGGCCACAATGGCATCACTGGAGTGTACAGTTGCCACCAGGCCGGTATTTTACCGGCCTGGCTGGTAAAAATGATGGCTGATCCCAATGTTATTGATAGGGAAAAAAGATAAATATATAGGAAGGCCGGTATTTTTTTCCAGAAAAAGTGGCAACCCCACTGGGGTGACACTAGATATTTTGATTCCTCTTGAATAGTGTCCCAGTCCCCAATGAAAGTAAAATGCAGAGCTGCAGAAACCAAATTCACTTCCACGCTTTTTTTTTTGTTTGTTTTGGAGGCTCTCTCTTGTACTGTTGCCACATAAACATCGGAGCAGCACAGATAAGAGCTGATTGGGATTATGGGGGGAATGTGATAAAAGTCGCAAAGAGAACTTTGTAAAAAGTGCACTTTTAAAAAGTGCTTGAAGTTGTCATATGGGGGAATGTAATAAAAGTTGATAATGGGGAAAAAATATTTGCAATGCGAATTTATGCCTTTGCACAAACAAATTTGCCTTTACACAAATTTAATATAGCTTTTGCGAACCTGGAAACTGTTTAGCAACCACTTCCGACAGTGGAAGAAGGTTTGCAAATGTTATAGTTTGCACCAGTTCGCAGTGAATGTAATAAAACTTCTTAAGTTGTTATGTTTGCTACAAAAGCTTATGGTACTTTTAAGCACGTCTTAAAAGTGGGCGGTTCGCAATTAAAATTCATAATGCGCAATTAAAATTTGCAATGCATTAATAGTTTAAGGAAGAGTATTACATTGCGAAATGTGAATTTTTAGACTTATTTGTGCAAATTGTTTTACTCTTTGTGATTTTTATTACATTCCCCTGATAATCTTTTGGAGCAAACATAACTAAACAATAAGAAGTTTTATTACATTTAAAAAGTTCTCGCTATTTTCTGAAAACTACAATGACCAAATCGACACTGACTTTTTCCCCCTATTTATCAATACATTTTCACAAATTTTTCTTGTGCGGAAAAAGTCACGATAAAAAAATCTGAAACCTATGATTTTTCGAAAGCTACGACTTTACACAGAATCACCCCAAAGACACTTTTTTTGGAAACTCAGCACAACTTAGAAAAGCTTCCAATTGTTAACAGGACTTCTGCCATTGACTTTTACGTGTTCTCGGCATCTGAGTTGTACTTTTTTCATCAGACAATTAACACCCGAAAAAAAATCTGTTTTTTTTTTGTCTGAAAAAATTGTATTTTCTCCTTTAAAAGTCCGACTAGAAAAATTTGGAGCTTAATAAATAACACCTTAAAAGTTGTGAGAACCATGAATGCTTTGCTGCTTAGGATATCAAGGCTTTATTTGGTCATTCCTGGTGCTATCTTTATATCAAAATCCCTGTATAGGTTTTATGGCTTATGTTAAAGTGTATTAAGGCATCCCCTCAATGTAAGAACAGAGCATCATCTACTAGTGCAAGCATAAACAGTGCAATTACTATTTTCCTATTGGCCATGTTGTTATATGAACATAATATTACTGGCGCATTATAATGGGACATCACATGTATTCTCTTGTACCTCTCATCCACCTTTTCATTCACCACTTTAGGTACTCTACTGTGTGTGCTATTCTGTGAGAACATCATTATCCCGCATTGTGTTTTAACTTTCGTTTCTCCACACTGCATAGTAGGGAAAATAAGTATAAACATGACAGATAAAGGGAAGATGAAACTGGCACCTAGCCCAGTATCATTTTAGTAGGCATTTCAAACATTGTTAGAAAGGGCTGATTTAACATTGGAACATATTATGACATACAATGAATTTTAAACTGGACTACTGATAACAACGTAAGGGGTCATTTACAGATCCCTGGGATGCAAGTGTAAAGGTTCCCATAGATGCAAAGATTTTTCTTTGGTGAACGACCGATTTTAGCAAAATTCGACCAATCCGTCAAATTATCGTGGTTAGTGGGAATCGAACAATCGTACATCTTACGATTTTTCATCCATCTGTCAGAAAATTGATCGTCCAGGTTAAAAAAATGATTGGTCCCAGTGCAATCTATCTATGTTTGTAGGGCCAAGCAGGCAGCTACCCTCAGTTTTCCTGCCAATATCGGCTGAAATGGTCTTTTTAGTTGATGAACAAATTGTACATTTAAACGATCGTTTCGAGATAATCGTGGTCTCACAATAACGAAAAGATCTGTACATCTATGGCCAACTTTAGTGTACCCCACATTTAAAAAGCACTTGTGTCCTGGCTAGATCACAGCTCCTGAGATGGAGCATATTGCAGCGTCAAGAGGCACTGGTCAGTCCTGTCCTTTATTTTTTGCACACTATGTTCTGCTAAGTAAATTCGTAGAACACAGTGTGAGCGCACACGCTTGCCTTCCTTTTACGATAGCCTGGTGCACTTTTCCTCTGGGGAGACGGCACTCCCTCGATTTCCAATGTAAAGCAAAGAAAGGAGGAAACGGCACACAGGAGCAATTGCAGCGTCGGGTAAACCCCTAAGTGTTTATTGTGTCATAGTTAGCACAACGTTTCTAAACTGGGGAAAGTGTTTTCTGTCCCACCTATTTTTTCTTACAGAAGAGGTAGAAATATAGGGGATATGATCAAAAGTACTAACAAAAAAGCTCTCAATGTTAAAGTTAACCCTGGTACTTACCCTTGCCATAACTGCGGACACTGCAATGGCATCACTAAAGGTGATATTGTCACTCACCCTTGTAAAGGAACGAAACACCACACAAAAGGTTTCCATACGTGTAACTCTTTTAATGTAATTTATTGCATTAAATGTCCATGCGGACTAGCCTATATAGGCCAAACAAGCAGACAAATCAAAACATGCTTAAATGAACACAAATCCATGATTCGAAATTTTCAACCAACAGATGAGGATAAAAATCCATCAAATAAATCTAAAAAGTATGAGAACACATTGGCCAAACATTTTTATGAAAATAAACACAAAACATCGCAATTACGTTGGCAGATCTTAGAGAGTGTCGATGTTAAGAGGGGACAGGATGTAAAACAGAAATTGTTACAACGTGAAAGCTATTGGATTTGGCTACTCCAAACGCAAGTGCCAAGGGGACTTAATGAAGAATTCACTTTGACTTGCTATCTTTAGTTTAACATAATGTTACTATTTAGCTAAAATGTGAAACATTTTGGATACTGTTGTTTATATAGTCCGGATAAGTAACCTTGTATTTCTACCTTGCAGATAACAGCTGCTTTGATTCTCTTCGAAAGATCACAGCTGAAATTAATTTTTCTGCAGTAGGTAAAAACCTAATTGTTATACCTATGTTGTTAAATTTTCCTATGATACATCATCTTGTTCGTTTACAGTATTTGGAAAAATTTATTGGGATTATCAATGTAACCATGTATATATTATTTAAAAAAAAAATTTGTCCTAATTAAAAATTTTTTTTTCAAATGGTGGGAGTGGCAAGGGGTCTCTTTAAAGGTTGTACTGATTGCATGTTGTTATCACCTGACGAAGGGGCGTGCCCCCGAAACGTTGTGCTAACTATGACACAATAAACACTTAGGGGTTTACCCCACGCTGCAATTGCTCCTGTGTGCCGTTTCCTCCTTTCTTTGCTTTACACTGCTAAGTAAATTATCATGTTTGTCTTTAAATCAGAGTTATACAGAAATGTTCATTTTTTATTCCCATAGCAACATTGGAATAATAGTCTTTAATTTAGAGTTATATTATAAAATACACAAGTTTGCTTAGGTAAAATAACTCATAGCAACCAATCAGCAGGTAGCATGTCACCTGTTTAAAAGCAATGGTTGCTATGGGTTACTGTTTCTGGGCTTATTGCCTTCTAGTATATATGAGGGATTGTCTTTTTATACCATATGTCAATATTTTGTTCCAAACATCTTAAATAAATTACCAACTGTGTTTCATTGTGCACTGCATTGGTCCCTATTACTAAATGACTGTTTGAGAACTATGGATTTAGATGCACTATGTTTATTTTTTTATATTATCTATTTAATATTAACATTTAATCATTTTCAACTGTCACTAGAATTCAGTTCCTGTGACCCAGCCAGTTACTGCCTAAGGGTGATAGCAGTTTTATATCAGCAACAGCTGGGGGACTTCTGTTTGGACATCCCATCTCTGTTATGTCATTTTACTGGGTAACTATAGTTAATTTCATGTGTGACATCTAATTATCTCATTGTAAGTACAAAATTACTCAACGATTCGCATATTTTCTTTAGAGGAATATCTAAACAAGCAGTTTTGGTGACCTAGTTTCTCATGTCCTGCTGCAAGCTTTTAAGAACATATTTAGACATATAATCAGATTTTGCAAAAGAACTTTTACTGTTGATCCTAATCCCTTATGTGGCACAGAACCAAGTATTACAAATAGTGAATTCATTGTTAAAATTATGGTCTTGTGCTTTCTTGCCAGTGAATAACAGCTTCTAAACAGCGCCAAGTTAAATGGTTGTATAACTTACGAATAAAAGGTCTATAAAGGGCTACCGCAATAGCATTTTTTACTCAGAGACAACAATGCCAAATGAGCGTTTAATATAGCTGGAGCAATCTTTAGTTTTTCTTTTTAAGTTTTCCTTAATAAATGGTAAGGTAGCAATACATGACTAACCATTTATAATGTTGCTTTTGCTGTTTAAGGCTGATGGCACGCAGGGTTTATTTGCCACCACAAAGGGAGCAAAAGATGTTTTTATTTGTAGTGGCCTGTGATATGAAGTAGACAGCAGTAGACCAAACCTTGATTGGTTATTAGACTATAAGCAAACTCAAGCGCTCCATTTACTACATTTCTAACCCCCGCCTGAGGAAAAAATATGAACTAATGAAATTTGGAAGCTATATATGTATATTAAAATCCTAGGTTAATTAGCAAAACTGCATTTTAATTACCTAGTTTTAGGATTGCAATTTTGTAACTATTGCTCAAAGGAGTAATTATCTTTTTTTTTTTGAAAGGTAAGTTTTATTTCCTTTTTGAAACGCACAGAAATTATACATACATAACAAACAGTTAAGCAGACTGTTTCATACAAGGTACATGAAATGGGTACAAAACACAAGTTGACTCAGAGCGTAATAAGATAAACATTGCTATGGGATAGAGATGGACATCTGCTATATAATAGTGCCTAGGGTGAACCAAACCTCCACTGTCTCTGCATAGAAATGTTATCTAATCGCGGTTCATTCTGGAGGGGTTCGGGTCTATGTCACTCCATGGGCCCCATATTTTATCAAATTTCGTCTCGGTACCCCTAGACTCATAGGTAAGTTTATAGAGGGGTAGTACACTGTTAACCAGCTGCACCCAGGCTCTAAGAGATGATGAGAGGTTACCCATCCAGTGTAGTGCTACAGTTTTCTTTGCATAAAAGAGAAGGATGCAGTAGGCAATTCGGACATATTTGGCTAGGACTAGTTCCTCCAAGACCCCAACAGACAAACGGATGGAGTAATAACCCTTGGGAAGTCGAGGTTATCTGCTAAATAATTTACAACACGTGTCCAGAAATTCAAAATATGTTGGCACTCCCATATTAAGTGGAAGAAGTCCGCGCCTGGTTGCTGACACCTAGGGCAAGAGTCAAGAGGGATTCGGCCCATTTGTTTAAGGCTTATGGGGGTTACATATACATGGTGTATAATTTTATATTGTATTAATTTATCCTTTAAGGAAATGAGACCGGTGTACACATTATCTATTGCCTCCTCCCAATCATCCTGTGCAAGGCCTGTAATTTTGTTGGTCCACCTTCCTGAGTTGTCTGGAAGGGTTTGGAGAAGTCGTTGGTAGAGCCGGGACACCAGTTTGGAGGGGCTAGAGTCGTGGAGAATCTCTTCTATGACAAGGGTGGACTGTTGGGGGCTAAGGGTGTTGAATTGGGAGTAGAAAGCATGTCACAGCTGAAGGTATTGGAAAAGTAGAATTTGTGTTGGGTGGGTCTTGCGTTGGAGAGCAGGATATGTGGGAAAGGCCTGGGGATCGAGAAGGTCTTTTAGGCATTTAATGCCTTGGTTTGGCCAGAAGATGAAGTCCTGTAAGAGCCTGAAATGGGGTAGGTATGAGTTTCCCCACAAATGTAGGTGGGGGGATAGTAATGGTAGTTTATAACCCATGGTCTTGAGGGCTACCAGCCAGGATTTGTGAGGGGTAGTTAATGTAGTTGGCAGAGGGCTGTAGTCCTTGAGGGAGCGGTATGGGAAATTGCAAAGACCTTCCCATGAGGATAAAAGGAGAGCCTATAACTATGAGTTTGGGTTATACGGGTCAGGGTTAAAGCACCAGTGGAGGTAATATATTTGTGAAGCTAGGTAGTACAGATGGAAGTTAGGGAGGGCCAGTCCACCCTCTTCACACAGGGCACACAATTTGGTCCAAGCAATTCTGGGTGTTTTATTGTTCCAAAGGAAGGGGACCATGATTTGGTTTAGGCGCTTGAAGTAGTTTTTAAGGCGATATATGGGTGCATTGTGGAGCAGATAGAGAATTTTGGGAAGATAAATGATTTTAATAATATTAACCCAACCCCATAACAATAGAGGTAGTTTGGTTCATTGTTCAATTTGGTAGTCAGGTTGTTAAGGATTGGGTCTAGATTGATAGAGATATATTTTGTAACATCAGCATGGATTGTCACACCCAGGTACTTGAATTGACTGGCCCACTCCAGGGGGGTCTCGGCTGGCAAAAATCAAGTTGGTTAGGGTCTATGGGGAATAAGAGGGATTTTTCCCAATTCACACGTAGGCCAGAGAATGATTGACCAGGTCAAGAAGGGCTGTAAGGGAGTTGTTAGGGTCAGCCAAGTATATAAGAAGGTCGTCTACAAAGAGAGAGATTTTTTCCTGCACAGTGCCATAGGTTAAGCCTTTTATTCGGGGGGACTGCCTGATCAGTAGCGCCAGTGGTTCAATTGCTAGGGCAAATAGGACTGGGGAGAGGGAGCAGCCCTGTCTCGTTCCTCTTGTTAATGAGAAGGATCTCCCACAAGAAGTAGTAATTATCATTTTTAGTAGTAAATGGTGGAATGCAAAAATGTTGACCTGGTGCTGCCTCCCCTACCTGCCGGATTGTAAAAACGAGAGAGGTGAAATATCAACAACACTGTCAATCCACTGCCGCCAATTATGAAAGGAATAGTTTTAAAGCTTGAAATCACAGTGTGGGATAACATTTTTAAGGGAAGCTATGGCCTTCCTGGTCTTTCCAGTTCTGAAGACTATGCCGCACTAGCATTATAAACTTGGAGGAGAAGCAGTGGAATTTAGCTGTGCAGCCTTTAAATTACTTCAACTGAATGCATCAGACATTAGCTATGTCCCCCCCAAAAAATGCTTGAATGAGCATTTTCGCACCAAAATGGCATGTCCTCACGACTGTCAGGTTGATGCTGAGTGAATGAGAGTCTGCATGACATCTTCTGGGTTCTATCCTTGTGACAGAAAGACGCCAGCAGAGAATACAGCAGGAGTGCCTTGAGAAATGCAAGTAATACTGCAACTACCATTTATATCTGTATTGTATTCATAAATATGGTGAAGGCGAGGAATGTATTGTCTTCTTTTAAATGTGGTTTGATTTGCTGTTAAAAGTGGAGGTGTCATTATTACTTTGTTGTTAGCTGCTTATGAACAAGTAATGACCCCTGTTCACATTACCTCATGCTATGGCTGGCCGGTTTGGCAAATCTCCAGGCTTCATGGCTCATGACCAATTTGCTAGTATAATTCATTCCATAGGGACGCTTTTCTTGTTTTTGCCACATCCAGTAATGTTAGTTGTTTAATTCTAGTTTTAGGCACAATTACACCTTTAAAAGGTTGAACTTCATATAAGATCAGTATGTACTGCATCAGGAAAAGAACATTCAGACCTGAACTAAAGGAGAATATTGGTTGTCAATTTGAAGTCAATTGGCTTGCGTATGAGAACAAAGTAATTTCCATTTTGGTTGGTGATATGCAGATATTGATTAGGTCAAAATGGAAACATTCAGACAGGTAAGAAAAGCAATTTCTCATTATTGCTCATTATTTTACATTTTTCTTAATGGCATATGAAAACTGTTCAGGGTGCAAAGTGCAAAACACACAAACTGTGTTAATCCACTTTTATTTCCTGACCTGCACCTTTCACCAGGGTGGCAGGTCTTTGCACACTCCAAGCACAGAAGACAGCTATACTCTGGTCAGAAGTGTTGAATTAATGAGCACTAAGGGTGCACACAGATTTTGCCTCTCTATACAGTGATACATTTCCTCTTTAGGAGTTCAATACACTGAGAGTCTACATGAAGAGAAGAGGTTTCAAAGCTGTGGCCCTGTCTGTTGCACATTTCTCATTATCACAGTTATTATAAATTATGACCAATGTATTATGCCTGTTTTCCATATAACACTGGTGTAGGATTTCACATTTTAATTCAAAATAATTAAATTCTAGAAGAATCCCTATAAAGTAGGAAAATATGCTTATCAGATCCCACCTTTAGATAAGTTTTACCCTTTGGAACTTATCAGTTTAGAGCAGTCATACATCAAGCTAATTAGGTGAGAGTTCATACACAGCACATTTATCTAGAAGATAGCAAAACTGTGGGCCAAAACACATCAGAAGTAACATAATATAACATCTCATCCATTTGTTTTATCACTCGGATCAGACCAACATATACCCTAGTTGGTCCTGTAGAACCCACAGGATGATCTTTAGTTTAGAAGGAAAACAGGCTTTGTGTAAACCTCCCAGAACTGATTGTTCAACAGCCCCGATAGCACAAGGAAGTGAAATGGCTAATTAATGGGAATAGTTTATGAATGGTTTTGCCAAAGGTTTCCATGCAATTTCTAGCAAGCCTTATGAAAATGAAATGGCTTTTGTTTTAGCATTGCATTGAAAACGATGTATAGGGTTTTATGCATGTTTATTGTCCAGTAATTTCACAAGCAGACAAGCAAAAATCATAGAATTATAAAAATCTGGCAATCCATTTAACTCATCTCTTATGGTTTATGGGTTTTCCATATGCAAAGTTGATGGGGCTTTTAGTTGGCTCAGTTGGCTTCATACTTACTTATTTACCAAAGTGATGAGCTCCAGTATAAGCAAACACATTCTGTAGCTGAAATCTGAAAAAAAGCATTTTTTCTTCTGTTGCAACCACTGAAAAGTTGACTTGACCTTATGTCTTAGATCATTGCTATGTTGGAAAGTCCAAGCACACCCCATGTACAGTTATGGCGTTGATGAATGGAAATGGTCTTCCAATAGGCTGCATTAATATGCTGCATTCATTTTGCCATTTATTTTGATTAATTTCCCTATTCTGCTGTAGCTCACACATTGCACATCGCACACCGCACCTCATACATACAGTTGAGATCCACCTCCATGTTTCACAGTATGGATGATGTGCTTTTCTTCATAGTTGACTGCTCTCCAAACGCAGTATTCATTGTTGTGGCCATAAAATTTAATTTCGGTCTCTCCAAACCATTTTATAATCAAAAGTTCTGCATCTTCTCTAGGTGCTGTTTGTCATATTGTAAGTCAGCTGTTTTGCGGCACTGGTTTATCAATGTTTATTTCTGACAACTGTAATCTGTCTTGACCTGCCTGCCTGTGGTTTAAGTATTAATAGCAACCCTAATTTTCCACTTTTTGATCAACACTAATTGGCATTGTCAAACCGTTATCTTTTTATATTAACTAATTAAACATTTTATCTACTTTTGCTTGAAGATCATTGACCATTCTTGAGCTTCCCTAATGCTTTAGTAACCAGAAAAGTCAGTGCAGCCCTGAATGAAATGTGCAAGGGTTTCTCAAGAACAAAGAAACTCATTGACTATTTATTCAAAGACACTAATTACAATCAAGCAAGGCCCAAATATGGCCATCTAAACCTGGGTGCGTCAACATAGTGTATATTATCAGACCAAAATAAAAACTAGGTAAATAGATAGGCTGTGCAAAATAAAAAATATTTTCAATGTAGTTAGACAAAAATGTAATGTATAAAGGCTGGGGTGAGTGGATGTCTAACATAACAGAACACTACTTCCTGCTTTTGCGGCTCTCTCGGTTTCCACTAGAAACTGTTTTTATTATGCACAGCCTTTATATCCAGTTTTTATTTTTATACTGAGCTGTTCCTTTAAGAATATGTAAATTTTTTATCAGGGCGTTCTGTGTGTTTTCAGTTATCATTATGATTACTAAACAATATGCATAATTCTGTAATCATAAATAGCTTCAACCAATATTCTGAAATAAATAAATTATATTTTACAAACAATGGTTACATTTTAAAAATTCTGCTTGTTTTACCCAGTGTTGATAAATTCCCCCAGCACCACAGACTTTCAAGCTAAAGTGATTTCACTTTGATAAAGTTAATTTCTAACACTCTGTTGTAATATGGTGCCATTCAGCAGTGTAAAAATGAACCTGAGGGGCCTGATACACCCCATGATCAACCCACCCTTCTTCACTGCCCATTTGCATGCACATCTGCCACTCCTCCCTGCTCATTAATGTGCACATCTGCCAGAGCAGGCAGCGAGCATTCAAATTTTTGGGGAGTTAAAGTAACTATAGAGGAGGCTTCCTCTATAGTTACTCCACTGGATCCATCTATATTTAAATTATACAATCTATTTAGAGTAATGATGCAAAGAATATTTTGCCATAAAATGATTGCTTGAAAGTTTGTCAGTGAGAGTTTCCAATAGGTAACTGCCTGACCTTCTCTGTCTCTTCTTTCATCAAATTTCCTGGGGCACACACATGCGCAGTAGAAAGAAATAGCTGGATTTTTCATTAAAGTTTGGCTTTTCTTGCTACTGTGCATGCGCAGCCACGAGAGAAAAGAAGAAGTCAGAATGTAGAATGAGGCATGGGAATACCTTTGGTTTTAAGAAGACTCTTTGTGTATGTCTTGCATTTGGGAAGTGCTCTTTGTCTCCTTTTCAACCTTTCCTCTAACCCTTACCAATATGGTTCTTTTGGTATGCAAGTATGGTCAGCTTGATTACTGCTGTTGTCAGTGAAAAAGCAAAATTTCTGAAACCTTCCTGCGAGCTAGACATTGCACATGTGGCAAAACCCTCTACCATTACCCGTACAAGTAATGCAAACAGAAGACATGATATAGGGAAATTAATTTTATTTATCTGTTCTTCATAATGTTTCTTTTCCAAAGTTTATTTGACCCTTCTTTAAGCTTTTGCCACAGTTAGAGCAATCAGAGTGCTCACCTAGAACTGTCACTGCAGGTACACACATATCTAACTACAAAGGAACTCAAGGCCATAGCAACACAGGTGACATTCCCATGGTAAACTCTGTTCTAATAAAGAGGAAACATTGTCCTACTAAAATATTCAAACTACAGAGACATAATTTGGTGACAGCTTCCAGAGTAATATATTAATAAGGATCTCATGTAATTCAATGTAACATGTGAAGTGTACTGAAATGTTTCAGTGGGTAGTTAGATAATAAAGAATTGAATTATAATTCCTAATAACATATCATAAGTTTTAGACATTACCAAAGGGATACAGTAGTCTGGACTAATCATTTAGTGCAGGTGTCTTGTAGATAATGGGACAATCTAGAAATTTTAGAGGGATTTAAATTTTGAGATTTACTATGCTCTACAGCTGCTAAAAAATTTAAACTGGTCAAAATCATGCAGAAGTCAATGGCAGATGTCCCTTTAACAAACATGTTTTACCTTCAGGATTCCCGATAGTTTCGGTCTGTTAAATTTGAGTTTTTCGAGCAAAAGTTGAATGGTTCGAGCATCAAATCAAAAAAGAATTTTGAGAAAAATTATTGGTAAATTAACAAGATTCGGGTTTGGGAGTTTTTTTTTTAGGGGCCGATTCACTAACTTCGAGTGAAGGATTCGAAGGTAAAAACTTTGAATTTCGAAGTTTTTTTGGGCTACTTCGACCATCGAATGGGCTACTTCGACCTCGTCTACAACTTTGAATCGAAGGATTAGAAGGAAAAATCGTTTGACTATTCGACCATTCGATAGTCGAAGTACTGTCTCTTTAAAAAAAAACTCCCCATAGGCTTGGCTAACTTTTTTTGATAGAAGGATATTCCTTCGATCGTTGGATTAAAATCCTTTGAATCGTTCGATTCGAAGGATTTTATCGCTCGATCGAGCTATCTGCGCTAAATCCTTCGACTAATATTAGAAGTCAAAGGATTTTAATTCCTAGTTGAATATCGAGGGTTAATTAACCATCGATATTCGACCCTTAGTGAATTGGCCCCTTAATATAGTAAGAAAAAGTTGAGTTTTAGTAAATAAGCCTCTTAATAAACCCAATAGGCTGGTTTTGCTTCCAATAAGGATTTATTATATCTTTGTTGGGATAAAGTACATGGTACTGTTATATTATTACAGAGAAAAGGGAAATATTTTTTAAAATTTTAATTATTTGATTAAAATGGAGTCTGTGGAAGATTGGCTTCCTGAAATTTGTAATATTGTGAATATTCGGTTTCTGGCAAAGCCAGAGCTGTGGAAGCTCCATGCTTCTCCAGCATCAATAGACACGCTTACACATGATTCACCATGAGTTGCAAGGAGTGTTTTTGGATGCAAGTAACTGTAATGAATGGAATCAGTATGTGCAACATTTGCATCTATTTAAATGTGACCGTTGAACTCCATTGTAATTCTTCAGTATGCACAGTATATAATTAATGACATGTAAGCATTAGTGATAAATGATCACACTCTTCTCATTTGTCACCAACCTATAATTCAATGAAACTAAAGCCATAAAAGGTTTCATTTTGGTCAGTACAAGGCTACACGAAAATAACAGTTTGATAATATACTTATCTAATTGTAATACCTCTATACTTAGGGGTAGATTTATCAAGGGTCGCATTTCGAGTTTATGGGAGGTCCCCCATAGGCTAAAACACCAATTTTAGGCATGTTTTAGAAGGCGAATAGTCGAATTTGAATTCTTAAAGGGACAGTACATGATAAATTTCGAAATTAGAAATTTCTAATTTTTTTTAAACTCTAATCGAATTTGGACTATTATCTAGTCAAATTGCACTACAATAACATTGAAAGTTGAATTCGAAAATTCTTATTTTCAATTTGACCCTTGATAAATATGTCCCTTAGTGTTAATATTTCAGTGATGAAAGGTGACCAAATATCACATAATCACTGAAGGACCAAATCCTAGTAGGTTTTGCTTGACCATAAACACACATGATGCGCCAACTTAAAAAGATCTTGACAATACCCTCTCAAGATTCCATTGAATAAAAGACAGAAAATAAATATGTTGTCATGCTATACTTATACTATTAACACGAAAGCAGCTCCATATACCTCCCAACTGTTCCATTTTTCACGGGACAGTCCCGATTTCAACAGCTCAACCCGCAGTCCTGGATTTTTACTGAAATGTACTGACTTTCTCTTTGATCTCCTGCAGTGAACAGGCAGAAAAAGATTCAAAGTTTCTGAAACTTAATTGGCTTTTGGCAGAGAGCCCAGAATATGTAGCAGGTGCACTTCAATACTTTGGTAACCATTTAAAATAAGCAAAGAAGCAATTGTAACAATTTAAGATAAGCAGTTCTCTTGGGGAAACTGTGACTTGCAGCTTAAAGGGCAATTCACTGGCATGAGCAAAACTATAATAAAAAATAAAAAACACAGCAATGTGTTTACATTTTCATAACCTGTCAAATTTTTGTAATTAGGGTGGCCACAAAAATGGGCATGGTCAAAAAAATTGAATTTATGTCTCTCTTAAAGCAGAATCATTGGGGACCTAGATACTAAAACAGGGTCTTTCACCTAAATAGGGGCTGAAGGGATCCTGAATTTGCTGCTTCCTACACAGGCTGCAGCTGCCATTGTTGACCTACCTAGTCTAAATTATTTTTCCTTGGTCAATTCTATCTCTTTATCATTTAGTGAGCAAGGGATCTGCCAGTAAAGAAAAAGAAACATATTGGATGACCACCTTCACACAGAAAGTGCAAGCTCAAACAGGATATTCCTTCTTTGCATATTTGCAACTATAAATAAGAGTGTTTTTACATAGGGAGGCAGATTTATGGATTTTCTATTGATACATCTCAAAAACTCAATTTCAGAAAACTCATGTTAAAAAAATAGTTTTTTGTTCAGGGGCTAGAGAAGCTGCATATAAATTAATTACTAGATGGCATTATACCCCTGTTAGGTTAAGCAAAATGAGTGTGTCTATGTCCAGATTATGCTGGAGATGTAATGCCCAGGAAGTTTCTCACTCCCACATCTTGTTCACATGTCCTGTCCTAAAACAATTTTGGTCATTGGTAATCAATATAGTTAGTGGACTCACCAGTTATGGTTTGGATATTAATAATCCAATGCAAATCTTACTGAATTATGCAATTAAGGAGGACAAAGTTATCTCTAATCCCCTCTCTTGCATATGATGCAGGCGACTAGATGCCTTATACCAAAAAAATGGAAGTCTTCAGAGGCACCTGAGTGGCTTTCCTCAGTAGAGGATATAAAACAATTGGAAGAAATCACTTATATTAAACATTATAAAAGTACTCCATTTTCAGGAAATTTGGTCCCCCTGGATGAATTTTATGGAATTATTAAACTCGTAATCTTTAAACATAACTGGGCAGACGCATTATATTGAAACACTGAGGGTAATTGGAAACATAAGCGAAAGGGGATATTTACAAGAAGTGATTGTTGGCCATATCCTATTGTTAAGAAGCCATTTGTATTTTCTTTATTCTTTTCTTTTCTGTTAAATATTGCATACTTATTTACCCCCTTCTTCTTGTTCCATATCTTTTTTTCTGTACCTCATTTCTTTTTCTTTGTGAAAATTCAAAATAAAATTCAAAATAAAGAATTGAAAAAAAATAGTTTTTTGCAGCATTTTTTTCAAATTGCAAAAATAATGCCATATAAATTTTAATAAATGAGCCCTATAGACTGCAGAAGCAAATTAATAATTTGCTTTTGTCCACTAGGCTTGCTCTTGCTTATGGAACCTATAGGCAAATCCTTTGTCAAATCATTCAGTTTGGCATATTCCACCCATATGTATACAATTAATATAAAGGGAACTAATGAACTATGCACTGTATTGTGAATTGTGCTATGAACTGTATATTTAAATGAACACAAATGGGCATGGACCGTATTAATAGGGTATTGTTTCTCTTGAAGAATTTTGCAAATCGCTTTTTTTTTTTTTTTTTTTAAAAAAGTATGACCTTATTACTTTTATTCCTTTCCACCAGTCTGATGGCATTTAAAAAGCCTGATTTCATCTTGGTTAGATTTAACTAAAGAATTATGCTTTGGTTTTATAGTGGTCTGTTACTGTACATGAAAACTATAAACTGAAACAGGACCTGCACATGGTGAAACCACAGTGCACTGTGCTGCAAAAATAGCCCTAGGCACAAAGTTTCATGAATCACATATTGTCCATATGAGCTTCATATAAAACCAACCCACCGCGCTTTGTTCCTACTGAAGGATTCCTCTTGGCTAACAAAGGGCACACTAGTTATTATGACAATGTGTACTAAATAATGAATTAATTGTGTTTATTATTTCTATTTTGAGTTGTTTTCTCTTTTTCTTGTTAATGTGTACAGAGCCTGCTAAGGCTTTCAACTAAATGGTTTGTTTATGATGTCTCCAAATTCCACAGTCAGGGTATAACTTCTTATAGTTCTCACTCAGTCACAAATGTGCTGCTGCCCTCAGCTGCATTATTTTACTGAGTAGCTGGAAAGGCTGTTAAAATGAACACTGTTACCTTCTTCAGAAGGATTTCTGCTTTCATTAGAGATCAGTTGTCTCTCCTTCTAGAGCAATGATTTAACAGAGGCCCCAAGTCCTACACCCACCTGCTGTGGATGAAATACAGCATCCATCAGGCAAATAGCAGAAAGGAAGTTTTGTCACCAGTGTTAAGGTAGCCATAGACACACAGATCCTATCATATGAATCGAGGATTCGTGCGATTTTCGGATCACGTGCCGACATCTTTCGTCCGGCGGAGATCGGTCGTTTGGTCAATTGGTCAGGTTTGATTTTGACCCAACCGATCCCGCCGGAGCCTACGGCACATTGTAATTGGATCGTTCGGCCATATGGCCGAACAATCAGATTACCCCTGATATAGCCATGTTTGTTAATGGCATATCGGGGAAAGATCCGCTCATTTGGCGATGTGGCCAAACGAGCGGATCTTTGCATCTATGGCCACCTTTACTGTATATTGCTCAATAGTTCTCTGGTACTAGGAAATAAATAAATATCATTGGTCAGATGGGCCAGACTTTGATTTTGGGGTTAACAGGTCACAAGCTACAGGTAAGGTCAAACCTGAAAAAACGCCTGCGGCATGGCACTCACAACGCTTCATTTTCCGAAGTTGTCTCACAAGGAAACTTTGGGCGACTTTGGAAAACGAATCGTGCCATGCCGCAGGCGTTTTTTCATTCTAGCAGGCGGAAGACAGAGGGAAGCAGTTCGGGGAGATTAGTAACTCTAAAGAAGAGGTAATTAGTCCCCAGGCAACTAAATCTCCCCTAATCTCTAGGTGTGACCTTACCCTAAGGGCTATTCCACACGGGGAGATAGCGACGCGTTTGCGGTCGCGGCGACAAAGCGCCACGACAGTCGCCGCGACCGGCGCAGGCAACAGTTTTGTATGGGCGCCTATGTAAAAACGCCTGTGCTAACCACACGAGGCGATGCGCTTTTCAACAGTCGCCTGAAAATGCCTCGCCAGGCTTTTTCAGGCGACTGTTGAAAAGCACATCGCCTCGTGTGGTTAGCACAGGCGTTTTTACATAGGCGCCCATACAAAACTGTCGCCTGCGCCGGTCGCGGCGACTGTCATGGCGCTTTGTCGCCGCGACCGCAAACGCGTCGCTATCTCCCCGTGTGGACTAGCCCTAAAACTCAACACCTCAGAGTGGGAGTTGAGCAGATTAGGAACAGGGTTGGACAGATCAATAGGACAGCTGACCATAGATGTAAGGCTTTTTAAAAGATCTCTTCGTTATCGTTAGACCAAGCTTATCTTGAAATGATCGTTTAAATGTACGATTTGTCCGTCAACTAAAAAGACCATTTCTAGCAATTTTTTCTAGTTGAAGCCAGGAAAACTGAGGGTAGTTGCCTGTTTGGCCCTACAAACAATTGGGCAATAGATAGATTTTCACTGTGACCAATGAAAATTTTCTAACCTGGCCAATCAATTTTCTGACCGATGTCGGACAAAAAATCTTTAGATCATTCGATTCCCACTAACCTCACTATAATTTGACGGAATAGTTGGATTGCACTAAAATCGGTTGTTCGTCAAAAAAAAGTCTTTGCATCTATGGGGCTTCTTAAGCAGGTTTTGGGCACTATTCCTAAAAGCAAGCCTCAGAACGAAACATTTCAGTTGAAGATATTGTATTATAAACAGACAAAGCAGGAAAAATGGGTGAAATTAGCAAACTTTGATCAATTTCAAATCTTTCAAGACACTCAAAAAGTTAATACAATAGGAGTATCATGGGTTGATTAGAGGAGCTCTGTCAAACTGAACAAACAGAAAGCATGTAAGCAGGCCCATGTGTGTCCAGTTTAGTTTGCCCACTGTGCAGGAAAAGAGTATATAAGCTAATATTTGGGGAAGTTATAATTGCATAACCTGACTATGTCATTTGTGCCCTTATCTCTTTATTTTGGGAAGTATAGTAAGTACTAAAGAGGGCTTTGCAGCAAGAATGCACCAGTTGCCACTACTGGGGCTGTCACATGGTCTCTGCTTATCTGTTTATTTATCTGTAGAAAAAGTGTCTGTAGAAAGTGTCTGTGACACTCACATGCTCATTGTGGGCTCTGAGCAGCTGTTGAGAAGCTAAGCATAGGGGTCATCACAAATTATCAAGCAGAAAATGAAGGTGGCCTGTAATATAAGCTGATGTTACAAGGCTGATTATTAAAATCTGATGCTAGTTGCACTGGCTTCTGTGCTGCCATGTAGTAATTATCAGTTCAAACATTTTCATTTTCCTTTGCCATGTCCATCTACAAAGCTAAAGGACAGTCTCTTAGGCCCTAGTCACCCAGAGCATTTGTTTATTAGGCAGGCAGAGAGAAGTGGATCCGCTCTATTCTGCAGCTTCTGCTGGAGCACAGAAACACTGGAGTGGAGATCAGTCAAAAAGTACATGATTTTTTGGGACGATCTCCACTGCATACCTGTCATGGCAGCTAAATGGAGCTGTGGAATAAAGCGTATCCTCTTCTCTTGACTTGCTTAAAAAATGTAGCAGAGAGAAGCAGAGCCAATTCTCTATGTGATCAGGGTCTAAATGTTGCAGGCATAAACCTAGAGGCGCCTTGCTTTACCCACAACCGACTTGGCATGGCATGTTTGAGAGCTGGAACTGGAAATAATTTGTATTTTTTTGGATAACTAAATGATGTATTAATCTATTGTATGTTAAACAACATATATTTAATAATCCTGGAGCAAGCATGTTTATATGTAATACTAAGTTTCAGTTATGCCTATAAGTGATATGGCAGTTGATATAATTTTGTATTTGAGTTACAGCTAGGAGAGAACCTGAACAATTTAAAGTGCATATGTGTTAAAACTATGTGAGAACTAAGTAGACAACTAGACTACCTAATGTGCCATGTATGTTGATCCTGTGCATTTAAAAGCCAGAGCTAGACCAGCTTTCGAGTGAGGATAAACCTTTGGCTTATACAGTAATAAATTCTGGCTGTTCCTTAATTGATTTTTCTTTGTTGTTTTGGTTTCCAAGCAGCTTTGCTTGTAAGTTGGGCCATTCATGAACTTCAAATATCCCAAAAAACCACAATTTCAAACAAATATATTTTTTATATATTTCCCATGTTGGTTTTGACTATAAAACCCTGAAGAAGAAAAGTGAAAACGTATTATTTCTGTTGGTGTTTCATACAAAGGCTGAGGGTGTTTTACATAGTTATTGGTAGAGGTTTCATATTAAAGTCTATACCACAGTCCTGCGATTCAACGTTAATAATAATAATAATGAGCAGCATGCCAGTGTGGCTAGTAATGCATTTATATACAAATGCTCAGTAATGTTGCCTTATTTTGGAATTTCTCTGTATAGATTTCTCTGATGCAAGAAGTGCAGAACCAACAGCCACCCTGTATGTCCTACCCCTCTCATGTGCAGATATTACAGTCCCATTAACTGCCAGAAAACATATACATAAGAACTCAGATTGTTCCCAGAAAGGACACTAGTCCCTATATTGTCAGCTATCTCCCAACGAAAAGGTATGTAAACTTATTTTCTTCCCAGTTATGCACTGGTATACTTTATATACCGTGATCTATGGTATTCATGTATTCCACACATGTGTGCAATTATTCAGCCTTCTGATAAAATTCATTTGACTCATTGGGTATTGTACATTCCAATAAGGTGTTTAAAACATTGTTGCAAGGACCACCAACTATGCTGTTGCGCTCTTTCTTTATATAAATTGTTTTATTTGTTTTTTTTACATTTCTCTGGCTCAGTAATGTGAAAAATATTAAACATGAAAGAAATACATAGTGTCAAAGAATTGCAGCTGATCTGCTGTATGCTCTAAAATTTATTTTGGGGGCTTTACATTTTTCAAAGCTATGCAGTTCATATGCAGAAATCCTGTTCCTGCACATACATAACATTAGTACATATGGATGTGTAGTTACACAGATTTATTGGTAAGAGAGGAGAAAATGTAGGGGGTGTGACTGAATATCAACCTGTCTTTGGCTTTAAGTTTTTTTAATATTACTTTATGTAACTCAATCTAAACCACAGTCTGATATAACTTGTATATATAATCCAATGTATTAAAATGTAGCATGAAGGGTCGTGTGAGAAAATACAGAGACTTTGGCTTAATGTGAGATCTTTGATCACAGAGATAACACAACAAAATATCCCACAGTTTTCAGAAGCTATGCTGCTGAATCTATATGGAAAACTTCCAAACAAAAATATAGAATTTCTGACTTTCCAAATACTGAATGCCTGCAGACTTTTGATTGCTAGAAATTGGAAAAAACAAGAAGTCCCTAGTGTTACCCAAGTACAAAGAGAGGTGACCAACAATTTAGAATATGAAGAAGCAGTACCGAGGAGTTTAGGGGGGAAAAAACTGTTTTGGAAGCTCACAAACTTTGGATGTCTAGGGTCAATATCTAGTTTATATACAGCTTATATGTATTGTATGAATTGTAATTACCCTGAGAGTCATACAGATATAATACAGGTTAGATTGCCCTTACCCTTTTTTCTCTGTTTGTTTAATTGTGTGTGTATATTATTTTGGCTAATGTAATGAGTATGCAATGTTTTAAACCATTATATGCCATATAATGATTGTACTGTTGAAAACTAATAAAAATTGTCAGTAAAAAAATGTAGCATGAAGCAATAGATATGTACAAAGTCTGCGCATGTTTGTAATTATTAAATAACTTTTTCATTGACAAATACAGTACTGAAATATATTAGTGTGGCTGCAGTATTATTGTGTGTGAGTGCCTAAGAAGAGTTCAGACCTAAGAGAGGCATTAGTGCACTTACATTTGCCATACATAGGACTGGCACACACACACTGATATGCACTAAGTTCACGCAGGTCAGCCTCAGCTCACTCAGGCGTCGATTCTATAATAACAGCGCTTCCTTGTTACATTGTATAACCGCGGACAGCGCTACCTCGTTACATGACCATTTTACCTTTAGCAACCACATAATCACCTACACTCAGCGCTTTAATTCGGAAATGACTTATCTTAGGGAAACATTTGCAGTGTGATAAATCGATTTACTAAGATCCCCCGTCCAATTACAGAGCGTGTGTGTCAGATTGCCAGTGTTGTCTGGCCATTACAGTACTGTGCCCACTGGCTATAGCAACTAGCAGCCTTGGCATCCAGATCACTGGTCGCATCCAGGCGTAGCCTCTGTGTTCCCTTGGGGCTGACAAGCTGTGCCTAATGCCAGGCAAGTGATAGCTGCTCTTGTCCAATTCTTCCGTTTAATCCAATGAAGGCAATTTTCTAGGATAATTACCAACACGTTTTAATGCATATGTATGAAAAAGGGATTTGTGTTCCCTTCCAAGAGATCGGCTCCCAGTGTCTGGCTAATTGATTGAGGCGCTGACCCGCTTATTCACAATGTTATTTGAGAAGCATCAGAATGCGCACACTTGCAAATTGCCCGGCTTGTATGTGAATTAATACCTCATTCATCATCATTATGGGCTGATAAGTTAATTTAACCATTTCATTCTGCTTTAATGAGCTATAGTTAAATTAATGCCACACAATCCTGGATATGAAAGTAAAATTTAAATCGAGGCACTGGGCTGAGTCAGACAGAGTGGCTGCTGCTTCTGCTGCTATTTGGGCTGCAATGGGCTGACATAAATCTTTTGCTCATTACAGCAGCCAGTCTGTTCTAGCGAGCAATTCCAAACTATTTATTCTCTTTTTGTTCTCTCTTGCTTTGCCAAATGGTGTCGGTAAATGATAGGAGCATGGAAAAATGATGTTCCTTGGACGTCTTTGTTACAAATACAGGAGTGATAGTGAGATGGACACGAGCAATGTACACCCACCTACTATGTACCAAGAGTGATTACACATTCGAATGTAGAAATAAGATGCCCCAATGTCACTTTTCCCTTTCTAGTATGCATCACACCCTGTCTGTCTAATCACTTTTCAGAGCATAATTACCCTCATGTTGTCAGCATTATTAATTAGGCTGCTCTATTAGCACCTCTACTTCTTTGGGGTGAAATTATGTGGGGTAACAAGGTGAGACTAGGAAATGGGTCCCAATTGCTCTGATGTCTTCACCATTACACTTTGACAGAGCCTAATATAATTTAAAATATGAACCTCCATTCCAATAATGTCAGAGGCCAGAACATAACAAAGCATTTCTAGCATTTCCTGTATACTATGGGGCTGTCCAAAGCAGAGCAGTGGTTTGGAATCCCAGCCTGAGATTTGGGGAGCATCATGTCTATTTACTCTCCTCCTGGAAGTCCAGCTTTGAAGGTTGATTACAGTGAGATATATGAGTGGCTGATGTTTTTCAATATCTGTAACCTTGCTATAAACTAATTGGGAGGTGGTAAATATTGGGTCTTGAACCAAAAAAAGTCAGTATGTGTACTTTATGCTTTACACAGTAGCATAACTACAAAATCCATGTATATGTGTTTTACAGCAGTTCTACAAATGGTTAGACTCAGCTTTTAGTGATGGTGCTTTTATTTTGGGTTACATTGACAAAGAAAAAGTAATATGATTTCATTACACGAATACATAATCTAAATAAATAAACACCATATGATGAATCTACCAAATGACCCCAAAAAAGTAATCTAATGGCCAGTGGTGGGCTGCTGTGATATAAAGTAAACTGGATCAGAATCTATTTCTGGACAAATATCTACGTTTTAGGCCCACCCAACTGACAGTTATTGCATATTCTGAATATTTGTGCTGTACGACTTTATATATAGCATGTGCTGCAGCCTGTACAATGGTGCAGCCCAAAGCCAGGTCATATTTGCACTATATCCCTATAATGGTACAGCCCCCAAAGCCATATATTATATCCCTATAATGACAAATACCAAAATAACATAATTATGCCCTGTAGGCCCTGCAGAAATGGCATATAAATTTATAACCAAGGATATGCTTATTTTTTTATAAATCCCTGTCATTTTATTTTTTTAAAAAAAGGTCTTGATTGGGATTTTTTCAATAATTGCAGTCTTTTCCTCTGATGCCTCTTGGGATTCGTGGCACAGATGGGGATTTGGTGTGTAACATGACGTGTATCTGTCTAAAAGCAGGGGATGAGCTGGAGACTTTATAATTAACTAAACTCGGGGTTTATTGTTTTTGTAAACGCAGTGTATGGGCGATTTCTACTGCTGTAGGCACTGAATATGTGTCATGTAACAGTACAGTAATAGACACACTACAGTGGTGGCTCGTAATGTGTGAAACATCCACCCTGGGGGATTCGTTTTAAAAAGAAGAAGAACTGATATTAAACTTGACACATTTTATTTTATTATTTTGGATTTTTTTAAACATATCCCCCACCTACACACACATACATTTATCTCTATCCCATCCTTCATGACACAAACAGTTTCCAAAATAAACGAGTTGCTTAATTTTACACCATGGCTCTTTGATGTAGGGCCGTGTCGATTTTCATGGTTAAATTCTTTTAAATCAGAAACTTGCAAACTGCCACAATTGTTGTTGCACTAAAACTCTCACCGTCTCCCGACAGCCGTCTTAAAGGCAACTGCGACATGGAAATATCCACCTTAAACTCAATTTTTAAATTAAAAAAATGCCTTGAGGTCTTTATACAGCCTCTTTATATACCTAGGATGAACAACTAGAAATGGAGGAGCTCAGTCCTGCCTATGATAAAAAATGTTATTACCCAAACTTGTTTCAGTAGATTGAGATTCTCTAGATTTGTACAAGCTGTTGGTTAATATTAGAGGAAGTTGTATTCTGGCTGCATGGCGAGGTTAGAAGTATGTATATACGGAACTGAACACACCTGTTAAAACAA